>JAFELO010000643.1:6987-42411 GCA_017140195.1 Eumaeus atala | reverse complement strand
ATCTCTCATGCCATACATGCAGAAGTATCTAAATCTGTTAATTAATTGTGTAAAAAATTGAGTAGATGGTCCCCATTACTTACAAAAATAATTAGCAGAGCCCTTTTTTTAGTGATATTATCATTTTATTTAAATTATACGGGACATACGAGAATTTTGGACAAATGAAATTATAGGGGGAAAAAACAAACGTACCCTTTGATAACTACCGACGGCAGAACCGCACAATAGTTATGCAAATGTATTGTTCTCCTTCCCTCGTCCCCTCCAATGGGTCACCGGCTACTCACAATGTCATGTGATCTAGAGGTGCCTTCCCAGTCGTGCCAATTCCGTTGCAGTACAGCATGGCGAAACCTTTTACTAAAATAGTTACTATTGGGGAATCTGCAAATCCAACTGGTAGGCGCGTGGCTGCCACTGTGCTATGTATAGCGTTTTAAATAGGTTTTAAGCTTTCACTGTTATCGACAGCCCCTGTGTATTTTTTACATAATAGTAATGGTACATATGTTGTAACACCTTGCGTGATGTTTATGTATGACAATAGCACTTAAAATTGGTGCGTCCCTCGTTTAACTATACTCTTTTATATTCACTTATTTCGTATGATAAGATAAACAATCTCACTCGCAACCTTTTCTATCGAATTGAATTCGACTTGACGACTTTATTGAAAATGGCTATAAAAGGTTTTATTTTTAGACATTTACTCGCAAGGTCATTAAACACGAGCACCACAAATATAAAAAAATCAGTCGACCTCTATCTAGAGCACAGATTAGGAACGGGTTGGCGAGTTATACGCCACGGGCCGGCGGCTAGAGGGCGCAGTGCTAATGTCACCCGCGGGCTCGGAAACATTTGCAGTGGTAAATGTGCGTCGGAACTGTCATCTAATGCGACGGATAGACTATATTAGTACTACATTTGCAGATATTTATCCAATGACTTTCACAGGCCGTTGCTTAGCTTTGTCCAACAATAGTAATAAGCACTAAGCACTGCACCCATGCGTCACCATTGATGTATTTTAGTTGTTTTCAGTGATTAATAAGTGAGATCAAGTTACTAGGTATGTGGGGAGGTTTAAATACCATTGTTTAGTACTGGGGGAGCGCGCTACCCGTGCGCGGTGTGCTGTCACTAACGCCTACGAGTTGTTACGAACTACGACACATTTTAACCATCTCAACATGAGGACAGTATCTATTCATTATTGGACTTCTACATAATTGACAGGACATTGATAAAATAAAACATAAGTATAGGAAAATGTAAATAATTTATTATTTTAAAGTAATATTGAACCACTCACAATGAAATCTTTAGGCATAACTAAGTTTAAAGGTTTTTGTCTATTTTTACAATATTTTTCACATGACCGATGAAATAGGTAAAGTAAAAGAAAAAAATTAATTTTACAATATTATTTTTATTTTACATTTTTTGCGTTACAGCGGTGAAAGCGGCTCGAAAAGCAACTCCAATAAAATTAATATTATTAAAATTAAAAATACTGTCTTACTAATATTACAAATATTTAAGTTTGGATAAAAGAATGTATGGATATCGACAACACATCTTCACGTCAGTTCCCTAATGGCAAAGGAGCGGAGCACTACTTATCACGATCACACGTTCGAGTACGAAGAGCCCGATCGACACCTTTAAAGTAGGGACTAATCCTAATGCGAGGATTAAACTGCTCAAATAATAATACTAATAATACACTCACAACATGAACCTGACAGTACAGAGATTTCCCATTTCATTGACACTTTAAAGCAAAAGCTAATGGCCTTAGAAAGCCGACTGTGTCGTTACAAGTTAACAAGACTAAGGAAAACACAAAACAGGATGTTCTGCACAAACGAGAAAGAATTTTATAGAACGTTGACTACGAATAACACAAGATATACCTCACTTTCAGAAACGTAGGCGTACTCCAGAAACATTACACGAATTCTGGTCTAACATATGGTCTAACCCAGTAACTCACAACAATAGTAATTGGATCGCCGAAAACCAACACGCACTTCAATACATACCCGAAATGGAATTAGATGCTATTGATATTGACACATTGACTTCAGTAATAGCCAAAACCCAAAACTGGAAGGCGACTGGAACAGACAAAATCCATAATTATTGGTACAAGAAACTCACAAGTGAGTACTTGTGAGTTTCTTTTTTTTTACTAACACATATTAATGACTTTTTACAAAACCCAGACCACATGCCACGTTATACGACACAAGGAACTACTTACATGCTACCTAAATATCTTACATATACCAAAAATCCCGCTAAATACCGACTAATTACTTGTTTTCAAAATATTTATAAAATAATAACCTCTTGCATTAGTCACCTCTTATAGAAACACATAAATTTGAATCAGTTACACGCTGAGCAATAAAAAGGATGCCGTAAATTCAGCCAAGTATGTAAAGAGCAACTTATCATCGACACAGTAGCATTCAAACAGGCAATGCAAAAGAAAAGAAATATCTACACTATGTACGTAGATTACAAAAAAGCTTATGATTATGTACCACACTCGTGGCTTATTTACATATTAAAACACTACAAAATTCACCCCACGCTTATATCATTTTTATCAAAAACTATGCAGAATTGGAATACCACCCTTAAACTTTCTAACGGCAGCAAGACAATACAGACAGATAAAGTCAACATCCGTCGCGGCATCTTCCAAGGCGTCTCTCTGGTTCTGTATAGCACTCAACCCACTATCAAACCTTCTCAATAACACGAATGTAGGATTCCAAATAAAATTTGATGACACGCACCACACATTATCACATTTATTGTACCTGGATGATATAAAACTTTATGAAAGCAATTTAACTGAACTACACAAATTAGCAGATATAACACAGGAGTTCTCGAATGACATACGCATGGAATTTGGCATTGATAAATGCAAAATACAATCAATTCCTAGAGGAAAAATGGAGAACAATACTTACACACTAGAAAATGGGGAACAAATAGGACCAGTAGATAATGAAACAGGATACTTAGGCTTTTACCAAACACAGCAAATACATCAACGTGATACAAAAAATAAACTTACTCAAAACTTCAGGGATCGAATATACAAAATCCTTAAAACACAATTGAACGCACGAAATACTACCAAAGCCGTTAATTATTCATTTGGTATAATCAAGTGATCCCAAACAGATTTAACTAAACACCAACGCAATATTAATACACAGATGACTAAATACAGAAAACTCCATCCACACTCTTGCATACAACGTCTTACATTGCCTAAGAGCGAAGGAGGAAGAGGCATAACCGATATAAAAAATTTACACAATAAGCAAATCACCACGCTCAGATCATTTTTTCACTCTCGAATAACACTTTCAATCCTACATAACACCGTTGTACGCGCCGATTTTAATCACACACCACTCAACCTGAGAGATTATATGCCATAGAAAAATGAAGTTATTACTAAAGTACAAGAAAAAATACACACTTGGACACAGAAGTCACTACACGGTAGATATCGCCTCGACTTGACCAACTCTAATGTTGACAAAAATGCGTCGAACACATGGCTCAAGAGAGGAAGGAACTGTTTCCAGAAACGGAAGGGTTTATGATGGCTATCCAGGATCAGGTAGTAGATACACAGAATTAAAGGAAACACATTAGACATGATCCTAAGCTTGTAACTGATAACTGTAGATACTGCCACAGTTCTTCTGAAACAATCCAGCATATCACGGGTGCCTGTATATCGCTAGCACAGACAGATTACAGACACCGCCATGATCAGGTAGCAGCAATAATACACCAATACCTCGCATACAAATATAAACTAACCACAGAAAATTACATATCACAACGACAACGACAACGACAACGACAACGACAACGACAACGACAACGACAACGACAACGATAACGATAATGATAATAAGTGATGATGATGATGATGATAATAAAGACTAGCATGCTTGTTTAAATAACAGGTATTTAAAAAATGTCCATAACTCAATTGTATGTTAATGTTCCTCCAGTATATTTTATTGTTTAGTTTCATTAAGAGAGGCAATATCGTAGAAAACGGTTTAGTGAAGACGTACACAATAATAAGATAGGCAAATGGTGTAAATGTAATTTGGGACGAAATCAATTGACAGAGTGAATCATTTATTGCGTCGTACACGAAACTGTATGACATGTCCTCTTATACCAATTTCCTCCAAACTAGGCAGCAATATGAGAAAAGAGATGGTATCAAACGCCTTGGCTAAATCCAAATATACTCCAACACACCTTTTACCATCGCCAAGGCAACCCGAGACATGTAAAATAATCGTATTAATTACATCAGTACTACATTTAGTATTTCAAAAGCCAAATTAAATAGGAGACAGAATTTTATGTTCCTCCAGAAATTGCAATAACCTAAAATTGATGGCTTTTTTTTAATTTTTGATATTGTAGGTAAAAGAGAAATAGGTCTATAGTTCCATACGTTATCTCTATATGACAACTACTAACTATGGTACAACTATTGCTTCCTTAAAGGCCGCCGGAAATACTCCAATTGACATGCATACTTTACATAGATGTGCAATTGGTTTTAAAATATAGAGTTTTATGTTTTTAGTATATTTGACGAGATACCCATCTTGATGAATTACTGTTTTTAAATTTGCTTATTATATTAGCTATTTCATGTTCATTTGTTGACAACAAGAGACTCTATTCAACTTTCGCCAACAAATGATTGTTGGCGAAAGTTGAATAGAGTCTCTTTACCCTGGGTTACCTCTCCGAGATGAAACTAGTTTATTTTCCGTTGTATTTAACCTACTGAGTAATTTGTTGAATAGTCACCAATCCCTATGAAGTGCTCGTCTATTTCATTAATATGAATGTTTGGGTCAATATGCAACAATTAGTTAGACATTTTCTCTTTACTTGATTTTATGCTACCTATGTTTTTGGTGATCTTCCAAGTCTTTCTAATATCATTTCTAGTCTTCTATAATCCACTTTTCTCATATTATATTCTAATATTTTTAAGTAAATTGTTACAATAATTTCTATAACGTCTATAAATAATTTGCAGCAAAACATCACTTTGTACATCGTAGCATCCCAGGTGTCATCCAGGGCTTAATGCATCTTCCCCACCATGGTTCAAGCCTTGTCGTGGCGATGGGGCTTAGTAGCCTGGGGTGAACCCAATCGAAGCCAATTGAACCGATGGGAATCTTTGCACATCTCTTATAAGTAGAGGGGGCTTAATGATCAGGAGGAGGAATCGCTCCCGGTACCTCGCTTATATGAGGGGACCCAAGAGCAACTGGAGGTGGCATTTGCGAACGTGGCAAGGGGCGAGGATGGGAACCTCACCCCATTGCATTGTCCCAAAGTCTGTGGGGGTTGTCCTGTAGTGCTGGGCAACCCCATCTGTGGAGGTGGAGTTGGTCCCTTAGGGGACTGACTAGCCGTCGAGGTACCTAGATGATTGTTGTTCCGGGGCACCTCACCAAGGGTGGCACTGATGGCACTCGCGGTGGTTTTCGTGGGTATTCGACACTATTATGTGCCACACACCACTGGACCCCACCCAGGGCCGATGAAGGCGCGTAAATGCGTTTCCTCGCGTCAACAAAAAAAAAAAAAAACAAAAAAGGGGCTTAATGCATCTTTTACGATTTGATACATCATAGGATTTTGTATCGTTCTGTAAACCGTTCGAAATTTTATCTATTATTATATAGCTAGATGATTCACATTTTTCGAGGAAGTAACACATCTCCATGTTACCTGAAATGTTACCTTTAATTCAGATATTATATTTTTATAGTCAATTCTCTTGATCTGTTCGATTTGATTAGATGTTTTATGTACAATGTCCTTAATAGATATTGTAATACAGTAGTGATCGGTTACGGAGGACTGAAAAATCAAAGTTAATATATTAAACTTGCAAATTAGTGATGTTGGCAGTTATAGCCCCGTGTCGATGAGTAGGTAGCAGGCCATACATTGCAAGGAGCTCTAAATAATTTTAGGATCTTGTAACATTATTGTTCCCCTTAGTATCTATATTAATATCACAATTACTGTCTAAAGATGATACAAAGTCATCAATGTTATAATTGGATGGTGATCTATACATACAAATTCTGTAGACTTTCATTTTAATCACTATATAATTTGCGTCTTTTATATTTGGTTCGGTAACTATACGTTCCAGGTTGTGTTTACTATACACATTAACACCGCTATTTTGATTTGAATGATGTGTAGTTGCGTAACTATCATAAACTTCAATACGTGGTATATTCTTTTAGGTTTTTTAAGCAACTTTCAGTCAGTATTAAGATATCACAACTAATTCTTAGACGTGCCAGCGGTATTTCAAGAGCATGCAGATTACGATCAGCACTTCTAATATTTTGTAGAACAACGTTAAGGCTACATTCATTGAGATATTGTACGCACTCATCGGAGCCACTAAGATTAATAGCTTCACCAACTTCGACTGAGCTGTCAATGTCGGTAGCTACATCAATTAAACAATACGGCATAGATAGTAGCTAGTTAATCCGATTCCAATGTGGCCAGTGTGCGCAATTCCCAGTAGACCATGGATTAGCTCGTGTAAAGAAGTAAACATTGTATAATTCGACAAACAATATTTTTTAATATTTAAAGAGTACAATAATTTTGTGAAACTTTTATAAATATATAACAGATATAATAACAATAATAAAATTTACAATAATATAATAAACATATTTAGTCCTTTTCGTTGTAAGCATAATGACAAATTAACAAATATCATGATTAGGTGTGGACAGCGAAAGAAACATATCCGATATACCAACCAAAATATCACTATGTTAAAAATCATAAAGATACTGCAAGATACAACCCTAAATAAAGCCATTTTGGCATATTTCGCATATTATCTAGTTGTTGGTGGGTTTCAATCACAATTGCTGTTTATTAATTATCCTATTGCATTAAGATCTTGCCTCGTAAAATCCAAACATATTTATACTTCCCGAGCTTTTGAAATTCCTTTACTTTATTAAATAGCTTTCTCGTAGCTGGTGTTAGTGCCGCGCCAATGTAGATGACTGCATCCAAGCTTTTTCTGCATAATTTATTATCGTCTTTAATAGCGTCTTTGATAATTCGATCTCTTATAACAATGTTACTATACTCGACCACTATTGGGGCACTCTCCTTGCGTCTTCTAAATATGTCTTTTACCATTATTTCAATCGCATTAGTATGTAAAGTGTTATGTAGTTTTTCTATTATTTCATATAAATTTTCTCCCGGTCTTTTTTACTTCAATTTTGTCGGCGTTGAAAATCTTCAACCTAGGATTCCAAGGAAGATATTTTCTCAATAGTTTAAGAATGCTCTGTTGTAATGTATTCCTTTTTAGCCTTTATCTAGTCCTGCTGCTTTGCATACGACTCAATCATCATTTTAAAAATCTCTTAAGATTCCAGAAGTTTCTTATTTTCAGTAATTAATCCTTGCACTAAATTTTCTTTGCTTTTTGTGTAGGTTTCATGGGGATTTTTTACGTTCCCTTTAATTTCATCAAAACATGGGCAGGCTGGATATTTACGCTTTCGCGAAGTTTTTTTTTTTCATTTCTCGTCATTTTTTTCAGAATCAGATGACGATGATACGACGTGGCTTTGTCGATTTACTTTTGGAAGAAGATAGAAGTGAAACATATCCGTCGTGGTCAGCAACGGTGAGCGAAGAATGAAGATATTTATATAACTTATGTAAAGAAAATAATTCCATCCCCTTTTTAAGGTATGCGCCAGTGGAGGTACAATTAAAGACTATATAGAAAAGGTGACGTGTAGGTAGTAAAATGTTTATATATAATTTAACATGCAATAGAAATAGGTTAAGCTAATTATAGTTGATGGAGTGTATTGACACTTCTTGATGGAATCTCATAATTGTAACTTAAACAAAAAATATAATGTTTATACTATGTCCACAAATTTATTGATTTAAAATACATATGTAATAATAAGTCAATATATGTATTTAAATCAGTATATTTTTATTTAAGCTATTAAACTAATTAATTAAAACAACACACTTATTATATAATGCTTAAATGGATTCCGGTTCGTACAGAGAATACACATTGTGACCTATGGTCATTGATTTACAAAGGCATTTTTCTACGTATGCCTACAAATAGTTTTTATTTACAAAAAAGGTTATACTCAAATGTGTATTCAATTAGAGTGTGCAGTCAAACTATATTCATCCCCTAAATGGGTGAAATATAGAGCTAGTTAAAAGTGTATATAATATATCGTCACTTTGGTCATTAAAATTAGCATGTTTTTTTTCTACAGAGCACAATTAAACATTAACGAAAATTGATCCTCTAAAGTTGTAAAACAGGAGTCGAGAGCCTGTTTTAAGGTGGATTTTTTAAAGCTATGTAACCTATGTTTTTTTTTTCGAAGAGACCTATAACTGTTGGCGGCGCTCTTGCCCTCGCCCCTACAGTTCGTCGGATCTCCCCATTTCTCTCGCAGAGGGGAATAGATAAACCGGAATTTTATTGTGGGTGTTACCATATGGTGATTATTTTTGGGACCGAAAAGGGGGAAGCGGTCCCCTTCCCCACACTAGTGGGACGGCGCGCGCATGATGCTGTTTCATGTTACGGGACGTGGATAGTGATAGTTGAGCTCGTCTGTTGGTTTGGCTTGCACGATAAGGCCGGCCTCTTCCCCCACCCTCTGACTGGTGGGGTTGATTTGCGCTCCAAATCAGCTAGAAGCCGTGATCATTATGTAATTATTATGAGCTCTCTAAGATCGAGATTTATTATATCTACATTCATCTAAGCACTCGACTTATCCAATATAATACCTTTACCTAGTCTTGAACCATTTACATTATTGTTGTTGCATTGAAACTGTTTGTTATTAAATTAACGTTGCTTTTGTTAAACGCATGTCATACGTCTCAACTGTCAGGCGGACAGACCCCCAACACTTTGATACAAAAAGTATCAAGATTCCTCGGTAAGTAGGAGATGACGTAGATATTGCGAAGCAATTTTAAGCGTCAATGTTACACAAGGGTTACACAATTCCGCCTCATATTCTGTATTGTCAAGCTAAGATAAATTTGCGATCAACCTCTACTCTATCGAGTTTAAGGACATTAATCTTGTGTGACGAATATTGAATGTGCTTACAAAATTATACGTTCACTGCTTAGGACTCTATTACTTAATGCCAGGTGTAACCTTGAACATCCATAACATGGCTCAGACAAGCGTGCATATTACGCCGGATGTTGCGGATTCCAATCCCAAACCTATGTGCAATAATAAAAATTGTACATAGATAAATATCCATGACTGACACGATGACAAGAATATGTAATAAAAATATAATGTATACATTTTCTTCAAATAAATATATTCAGGTCCAAAATACCGACTGCTGTCGCTGTGCATACTCTGACAAATCGCAAATCGAACTTGAAACATTAGATATAAGGGGCACCCAACTTGAACCATTTTTATGCTTTTCAGAAGAGCGCACTCAATGTGTTAAGATCAATAACGTCCTTACTATTTTTAATTTACACTAGAATATACAGTAGAACAAGGCTTAACCATATCCTATATAATTAACAGTAGAACAAGGCTTAACCATATCCTATGCCGACGATACGCCACTTTCCTTTCAGCTGACACCAAGAAAAGAGTTTATGAGAGTGCACAATAACGGCTTATTATCGTCAACGTCAGAAAAAATAAGATGCATAAAGTTTTCAGTGCACAAACCCAGCCCAGTTTTGACGAACCATACGTTGTATGCCCACGACAGCTCAACTCCTTCCACTAATAATAAGTGTACATGTCCTAGCATTATATTAATAGATAAATTAAAATCTTTTGGCATTACATTAGACCAAAACCTGTCCTTCAAACTATATATAGAAGATTTAAGTAATGGACACGTAAGTTAATATAAGTTTTTAAAAGGCTTCGACATATATGCATCAGATCAGAAACTACTCAGACAAGTGTACTTTGCACTAAATCAATCGATTATTATTTACTACATTACGTCTTGTGGAGGAGTGGGGAAAACACCGCTACTAACCATTTAGAGGGCACAGATAGCTATCATTAAAGTATGCAGGTTCCGTCTGCTTCGTTGTCCAACGAACCAACTTTTCGCGTCGTTCATCATTCGCCAATTGTACATGTTGAATGTTGCACTAAAGAGTCACTCATCTCTACCCGCTACTACACATGACATAGCAGTAAAATCTGATACAAAACAGAAATTTACTACCAAATTTTATATAATTTTTATACCACAGCTATATAATAGAATTAACATATATTCACTTAAACACTTCAGCTGTAAAATGAGTCTTAAAAACTGTCTGAAAAAAATGGCTTGATACAGTGACAGTACATTACTTTTACAACAGAACATACCTAATACTTTTGTGTTAATTTGCCGATTAGTTAGCTATGTTATTTTGTAAGTAAAATACGTGCTTTTATTTTGTTTTAAAGACTTCATTGAAAATGTATTAAGATTATATTATATATTAATTATATAATTTATTGATTCATTTGTCTAGTTTGTATGTGTAATGATTTTAAGCACTGGTGTTTGTCTGAAATACGGGCCACCCTAGATCAGGCACAACTGTATAATAAGTACGTTAAGCTAAATTGTATTTTACCGTGTATGCTAAATTACTGAATAAACATTATTATTGTCATTATTATTATTATTAGAAATGCGCCATGTACTTGAGGAACCAAAAGCGAGGGACAAATATTTAGGATACTCATGAAGTCAGGATAATTTGTGTCAGTATTTCTAGGGAATGGTAGAACTAGGAATTTCCTTAAAATTCCGTTCCGTAAATTAAGTTTAGTGGCATCCAGCAATAATTTCTGATAATATAGTGTTGTATAATCACGAATATCACAAATTGAAATTTACTTTAATTGAGTGCTCTCAATTATTCTTCTTTCTTCACAGTTTAAATAATACCGGCAGTTAGTGATTAAATATAATATATGTAACATATAAAACTGATAACACGGCCCTGACCGTATCAGTGCTAAATTTATATAAATAATAAGTTCGTAGTTATAATTATCTGTCGGACACACACACACACACACACACATACACACACACACGAACGCACGCACGTACGCAAGCACGCACGAACGCACACACGCACGCGCGCAAGCACGCAAGCAAGCACGCACGCAAGCACGCTCGCACACACGCACACACACACGCACGCACACACGTACGCACGCACGCTCGCACACACGCACGCACGCACGCACGCACCACACATACACAAAAAGATTTTGCAAAATTTGGAATATTCGTACGAAGCCGTGATGGTCTGCTGGTATATTTTCAGCAGTAATCCAGATATGAGATTTCAATGGAAGCAAAACTTATTCTGTAGAAACACAGGACAGGCTTCGCATTAGTCGCTTTTACTGTGCGTGACTGAATATGCTAATAAATGAGTATATTATAATTAGGTATTATAATAAGAGGGTATATTTTAGGGCTAGTATTGAACCGATGGCTGATTTAATGGATAACGTTCAGAAAATTATTCTTTTTATACTTATATTGAATTTAAAAAATCATTTTCACTCATACGACGGTATCGTCCCTACCCGGAGTCAAACCCGGGTTAGGAGCTCACAACTTGTTATTGAATATGCTCGTCGCTAGCTCACGACACCAATAGAATATGTGTGTGATCACCAGGTCTACATGCTTGTTTAACTTTCAGACATAGACTTAAATTGATTAAAAGCAATTATTGAATAAAATACCATCCACCAGTTTCGTGATTATGACACGTGATTTTCAATTAATCGAATGATGATTAAAAATAATAATAAATGCATTAGTGATATATAAAAGTTCGTAGGCGATCACTATAACCTATCAGCAAAATTGTAGCTGTGGCCAGTTATTCACACAACCTCTGAGCTAGACGGGTTCAGACAGTTGTTTGAATGTAGATCCCTGATGAGATCACACAAATCCAACAAATATTATTTACCTGTGGCCTGACTAAATGAACGCGATGTCTTGTCGCCGGAGTCGCGCCTGCCTCGTGCTCAAAGTGACAGTCACTTGTAGAGGAATCGACTGCCCGACGCGCGATACTCAGAGGAACAAGAAAAACCAAACAAATAAGTGACTCGAAATTTCTCTGTGATAAGCTCTCAGCGCTATACTACACCTCACAGTCAAAGAGTCGCGGTTTAATTCAGTTTGTACAATGCATTCACCAAGTAAAATCTGATCATTATTAGAAATAAAATGCGATCATTGTTAGAAAAGTTCAGAAGATCCATGTCAGTATTCTCTTGCTTTGTTATGGGTTTTTGTTTGTAAGTAAAAATAAGATGATCCATTGGAGAGGAGGAAGAAATGATGGCGACGCATCTGCATGGGCAAGGGTGGTCGTCGTAAGGCTCTGTTTTCTCGTTTACACCAAAGAAAACTACTCTTAAATGTTAATACTGATATCATTAGCCAGCTACTACTGCATACGATCACTAGCTTCCGATATGGGATCTGTATAGCCACGCGAAGACGCTGGGGAGTCCATCGCCATCTACACGCAGCCAAAAGATGTATGTCCGGAGCCATTGTGGCTAGCACCACAAACACTCTGATATCAGGATGCGTCTCTACCATCTGTAATTATTCTTTCGACCTATGCTAACAAGGATCGCATTTCATCTTCAAGTTTTTATAAAGCAAATGAATTGCACAAACTAAATTCAATGACTACTTTGCTTATTCTTCCCCGCTCATCTGTAGAAAGTTCGATATTCGCTTTGTATAAAAAAATGGTCATCTGTTGAAGTCCTGTATGCGTACAACATCCCAGATGCGCCGGTTTTCTATAAATTGTATTATTTTACATATATAAATATATGTTACACGTTAATATTTATCCGAAATCATTTCTTTATGTTGGGTGCAAACGTGCAGATGTTTAGTGATTATTTAGTACATTTGAAAGACTAGGCACATTGCCGGCCTTTAAATAATAGACATGATCTTTTCTTCAAGATCTCTCCGTCGTATCGTATCGGATATGCCGAGGGAGGCAGCTGGTTCCACAGTATAGTTCTTCGCGGTGTAAACCACGCCATTGTAGATTTACGAACATCAAGGTGATGGACGTCGTCACGATGTCCAAAGATGGGATTCTGCTGCTGGTGTTAAGCCCAACAATTCCTCACAGTGAACCAACATCTCTTCGTAGGTCCATAGAATCGAGCTGTCCGAAAATAACTTGGTCGTCAACGATTCGAGTCACTCTATGTTGTATGTGGTCAAATGAAACGAGCTGATATTGCGGGGCCCCTGCCTTCAGGCGAGACTTGTACTCCATATGCGGTTGGTCCTGCGCCTTGTAAAGTTGCAGCCGATAGTCTGGATTGAATTACTGTTCCGCCCTATTAAGCACAGCTTCTTTGAGGGTACTGTAGGTTAAATCGCGGAACTGAACGTTACTAGATATGCCCACACCAAGTATTCCTATATTATCTGAGGCCGATAGGTGTTTTGAAAACGAGGAGATTTATTTTATTTTATTGGGTTCATCAACAATTGTTACACTGTTTTGACTTTAAAATAATAACGCACAAGTAATAAGCACTAAGTGCACAACCAATAACAGATGAACACTGCATGCATCATGAGCTCAAGTTGAGACATTATTCTACGTTATACAAAAGAAAAATATTCGAGATTGTAAAAAAAGTGTCGTTTTTTTTACAAAGTCAGTGGATTGTTACACAGCGGTGCTGTAGTTGTATTAACACCAAGTGAACATCAAACTCTGCCCATTATAATGTTTTTAGCTTTCCATAGGGAAATATGATGATCACACACACACACACACATATATATATCACCAGCTGGTGATCCCCTAATTTCCATAGAAAGGGGATCGGGTGCACTAAAGCTGTCATCCAAGAGACAAGGACTACGCGAATGGATTAAAAGAATCGGAAAAGGCGTGTCAATGCCGGAGCCAACTCCAGTGCACATTTTCGCGGCCCAATCGGAGCGATGCCGTCGGGTCCACTCGACTTATGAATGCCCAGGTAGGGTAGAGCTTCACGTACGGCGCTCTGCCTGATCTGCTCTGATAGTAGGTGGCGGAGTTCCCAGACCATCCAAAAAGGTACCGTAAACATAAACCTATATTAAAATGTCTATTTTTTATGACACACTGACAAAAATGTGAATTAAAAATTTTGACTCGTGTATTTCTTTACGAATTTTATAATTCATTCATTCCAAGTCCTGAGGTCCAAAAGTCTATTCCAAGCGAAAAGTTGTTGCTCGGTAAAAAATACTGCGGAGCGCTTTGTGGCATACTGCTCGTGTCGTACACTACAGTTTCCTATGGTCCGACCACACGGATACCGCAGAAGTGAAGTCTCAACAATTCGAAGTCATGATATAAAATTTTGTAATTATTTTAGTGAAAAGCTGACTATGAAACGGACTAACAATTGCACCACCCCACTGCTGCTTCACGACAACATGCTCCCTGACTTCAAGACAGGCTGCGGTTGAAATCTCTCACATACCGACAATACTCCTCGAATCTTTGCCTTATTTTTAGCATTTGCACAATTTGTCAGTTTTCGCAAATATGGGACATTTTCTTTTAACGTATAAAACGCTTATTTCCTTGTGATTTAATTTTACTATTTGTCAACGATAATTTAATGTTGATTTAATTTTCGTGACGCGTTTCAAGTATTGTTTGTTACCGTTATGTTTATAAATAACGTCTAATTGTTGATCTGCCAACAGGACACGTCCCTCAAAATTGTATCATCCGTTTTTAATATTTGTCGGTAACGCCGACATTTAAGTTTTACCACAAATAACAACATTTCACAAAATACCAGCTTCACAGAGCAGAGGTTAGTTTGATTTTGTTTTATGTCCTGAGTTAATTTATGTTCGACGCTGCTATATGTAATTGTGTATTGCACGTATACAGCACTCAGTCGTAGTACTACAGAGACGAACTGCACGTCCTAGAGAGTGTACGGCCGTATGTGGAGTTATTCACGTTGAATTGGCATTGCTGTATGTGGTATGTCGAATTGGGGAATATTATCTAGAGAAATGACTAGTCATATATACTCGACGAGTTTGTTCACCTTGTCAGAATTGCAGCATTGTCTGAATGTACCAAACACTTCATAACTCTAACTGATTTTGAAAATACTAGCATTCCTCGGGGTCAAACTAAAAAGTTAACCACATACATTGTAACCACTCATTTACAAATAAACCATTAATCCACAAAATGTATAAGTATATCGAATTTCTGTTTATAATCAATTTCAGATTTGGTCCGTCACGTACATTGCATTGTATCATAGCAATTACAAAAGCAGTCGATTTTTTATTATTTAATCAGCGCTACTCGGGCAACTAGCGCTGTAGCTACTCGTCAACAACTTGTTAACAGCCATCTTACCCATAAGGATTGAGAAGCGTTTTTCAGTACAGATTTATACTCATAGCAATTATATTCCCTCTTGACCCCTTTCTCCACCGATACTTTAACGTCAGCCGCGCCCGGTTAGTGCCTATATTATGAAAACGGATCGCAAACTTGATATTGACAGGCTGGAAATATTTCGGATCTTTCTATCTTCCTTCGTCTTTAATTATCTAACTTTGGAAGCCCAATTTTGTTTTAAAACGTTCAAATTAAAGGCTTTGAAGTTCGAAGCCTTTTGATTAACCTAATTAATTTCTGTTTTTATCCGAGTTAGATGGGAAATAATTGAATGCATACAGCATTGTAGGTAAGTCAATTTTCGATTTATTATTTTTTTATCTTCCATTTCGACACGTTACCTTATAGTGGGTGTCGTTACGGTGTCGATAGGATCGTTTTGACGTTTCCTGAGAAGCTCGCGTGGCTGCGGTGTGTTTAGTCCTCGTTGATGATTTGACTATCGCTCTTATGGAAGTTAGAAGCAAATTAAAATTAATTTTAGGAATAAACGTCTTTAAACCAAAATTTTACCCACGAATGAAATCAATGAGTGAATTCACAAATCATTCTCTCGCACTTCTTAGGGTCAGAATTGTTGCTCATATTTTTATGGGACCAACCTTGATATAAAATATATACCTGTCCTAGACATTCTGAAAATATTATGTGTAGTCTAATAAAAAAATTAGAGTCCGACCGAAACTGGTTTCTGTTAGGTTTCAGCCGAAGCCGAAACCGAAACACTCTTGTTCATGTTTAAAGTCATATTATTTAAGAAACTTTACACAAAATTTTATAATTTATGAACATTTTCGTACTTTAATTTTAATACAAGCAACTAAAAAGCGTTAGCGCCATTCATACATTGCACCATCTATCGCTCATACAATAATGGACTCGGTGTAAAGTAATGCAAATTTCCGTGCAGCTTGTGAAATTTCTGCTCGACCATTGACAACAATAATTCTGATGTCCATGGGCGTCGGTAGTCGCCATAAGTCTCCGATTTTTTGGTAGGCCCCATACTATAAAGAAAAGAAAAATAAATGAAAGCGTATTCACTCATTTTAAATTAAATAATTTGCCAATATAACATCAAAATGGTTATTCCTGATATAAGGGTCTTTCACAAATTTTAGGGCTACTTCGTTATGTTAGGCGATTAGGATTATTTCTAGTTAGCAGAGTGCACTATTTTTTGACGAATGTCATAATTCTAGGGGAACGTAAAGCTTAACATAATGCATTATGTAGGTCTGAATCTGAGGCATAATTATGACAATAAACACTGATTTAATTTAATTACATTAAATTCTTCTCGAATATGCGTATAAGTATCAAGCTGAAATTCATATCAAACACTGCAACTAGTCTGTAACCCCATGGAATAGCTAATAAAGGAAGCTTCCAAGTCAACGTAATGACATCAAAAGAGACAGCCAAATAGCCGTATTGATATTTTGACTCTCGCAAGGTTACAACACCTATTCGTATGGGTTCATAACTCCTGATACTTGTCAAGGAAAAGTAGTAACATTACATGTTGTTGAACTATAGACATGATAAACAATGAAATCATCGAGAACTAGACATTTTTTATAATCTTCGAATTAGAATATCCACCGAAAAGTCTTTCTTCGTCCTTTTATATAACAGAATCCGTTGTCCAAAGACTCGTGTCGTGAATTGTACCTTCATTATCTTATCTTACTTTTTGTATTCAACTAGTTATTTATGATATTGTAATATTATAAGTTACACCAAAATGCTATTTTTGCTATTTCTCTTCGAGATATGATCCGCAGTAACGTAATCCGCAAGAGAACCCGGATAATCGACATAGCTCAGAAAATCAGCATGCTGAAGTGTCAATGGGCAGGCTATATTGCTCGCAGAACCGATAACCCTAGGGGAAGAAAGGTTCTCGAATAGCGGCCCCGCATCACGAGACGGAATGTGGGACGGCATCCTACCCGATGGACTGACGACTTGGTTAAGGTGGCCGGGAGCCGCTGGATGCAAGTGGCACGTGACCGTAACCTGTGGCACTCTGTGGAGGAGATCTATGTCCAACATTGGGCGTCGTCCGGCTGATGACGATGTTGATGATGAAGTTACACCCAATGATACTTTTAATACAACATTTCTGTACATTCATAACTAAAGTATATACCAAATGTGGCGACAAAATAAAATCAATATTGCTTAGGCGTACTCCGTAACTTGTAATTTGTTGGAAAAAATAACATCAATTTTACCGTATTTAAAAAAGAAAGAATAATTCGGTCGGACTCTAAAACTAGTAATAAAACCTCTCTCCTTTGTCTCGTCGCTTAAAAATAATCTTCACTTTAATATTAATATTTTTACTGAGCTTTCAAACAATTTGGATATCTTATACGTTTCATCATCGTCATCATTATCAGCCCTCATATGTCCAGCAGTGGACCAAGATGACCGATCTCCTGCTACTCGCATCCATCCCGGACCGGCTACTGCACGGAGATCATCTTCCCACCTGGTGAATGGTCGACCAACCTTTCGTTTTACTAATAGCAGCCTCCACTCAAGAACATTACTGGCCCATCTGCCATCGGTCTTTCTGAGTGTGTGACCAGCCCATTGCCACTTCAGCGAGCTTTATTCGTCGCGTGATATCGGATACTTTAGTTTCTGTCTTATGAGCTCGGACTTATGATACAGAGAAACGCCCAACAAAGCACGTTCAATAGCCCGTTGAGCTACCACAAACTTGGCACCAGTCCTAAATTAAGAGACCTTGTTTCGACCCCATAGGTCATCACGGGGAGAACGAATTAGTTGATGACTTTTGTCTTCAGGCTCTACGGTATGGGCGACGTCAGTGTGTGACGAAGTTTCCGGAATATTGTCCATTCCAACAGAATCCTTCTATCGGCTTCCTTCTCGAAGTTTTATCTATCTAATTGCAATAGTTGCCCGAAGTAGACGTAGTCGTCTACGACTCCGAGAGTAGCACCATCAACATTGGCCGGCCTAGGGAGAACGTGTTCGTTGAACATGACTCTTGCCTTATACAAGTTCATCCAAAGGCCAATACATCGGGAGGATTCAATTAGGCTGTGTAACATTTCCTGCAAGCTCTCCAAAGTTTCTTTTAAATTTCATTTGAAAAATCCAGATAATAATCTAGTACTTTTTTTGTTTGTGTTAAATTCGTTGCGAGTCATGAGATATATGACACAGTCTTATCATATCCCTCGCGATCCCTGAGATGATTTTATGAAAGGGGCACAAGTGGGGGTGACCGTCCGTCCTGGAGACACAGGAGTAACAGTGCAGACCGTGGAAAAATTATGAGCTGAGCCCTATGTTGAATACATAATATTTTGTTTCTGTAAATAACACAAAATTACTGCAGCACTAGCAGGTTACATTGCGTTTGCTGTGATTACTGCTGCGCTAGCAGGTTACATCGCAGTTGTTGTGATTACTGCAGCACTTGCAGGTTACATTGCGTTTGCTGTGATTACTGCTGCACTAGCAGGTTACATCGCGGTTGTAGTGATTACTGCTGCACTAGCAGGTTACTTCGCGGTTGCTGTGATTACCGTAGTGTTACCGTATTTTCAAGACATAATTACAACAATACAATTGCTAAATATGAATGAGACTATTGTTTATTTGCTTTTATGTCCTTCAAGTTGTATTTTACGACACCCTATGCGTGAAATATCAAATAAACACACATTACCATTAATAAGTAAAACTCGCGGTGCTAGGTGCTTAGAATGGCCATGCGCATCTTAGTCTGAGCCAACATTGGAAATAGACGAATTAGTAGTTCTAGATTATTACTTATATACGGGGTTACAAAAAACGTAGTACTGAATATCAAAGGAAGTTACTTTTCACGCCATTTCTGATGGATTCGATCACATCACATGATGTCCGAAACTTAACCCTTGTCGAGATATTTAACCTTTAAGATTTTTATCAAAAATTCCTATATTTTTAAATTCTGTAGCATTTTTTTTATGATTGGAGCAGTGTGTTTTCTTAATTTAATTATTAAGGTGACATGCCAGTCCATAAAAGCCTTACCTAACCTTAATAGTTGTGAAAAGACGGTTCGACAAACTTCAGAGTTGAAGAATTTACACTGTATATGAATGTAACTACAAATAGTAGTGTTGAGTGCGCGAGTAATATGCTCCCAACGCTGAGCGCATGACTCTACGTTAGCTGGGTCCCATAACACATCCGTCTTCGCCACAAACAGCGGTTTCGGCATATTCAACTTATTCATACGAATTTTAGCGGTTTAATTTTGCTGAACACGTAAGTCCGTGTCAAGGTTCCGATGTGCTTGTGGGATTGATAATAACATATTTACTTGTTATTATATACTTTAATATTTAGATATCTGCCCATGCTGTATTCGATTAAAGCCTACACTGTTTCGTTTCCTCCTTCCCTTTAATGATCCACCGGCTACTCGCAAGTTACTCGCAATGGTTAAGTAAATACCTAATAATAATATTGTGAAACCACCACTGAGAGAAAAATAAAATGAACAAGTAGCGCAATGAATGACGGCAGTGACAACATCAAATGTCAATATTGACATAAACTAAATTAATACAAATTTACAATGTGCGAAAATGCATAGTATGTAATTAAAATAAATTAAATAATAAAACACATAATTAACAAAAGATGTATGTGGTTTACGTACAGTATTCAGTTTATTCAGAATTTAATAAAAAAAGAATATTATGTAGAAAATGCTCTTCGGCAGGTGTTTTAAATATCTCAAGATTTTTGGCTTGCCTGATCTCGTTTGGCAAATGATTCCACAGTTTGACGGCTATTGCTGTGAAGCTTTTATTATAACATTTTGTATTTTGGTAGGGTACAATCTAATTTGTTAACGAAACGGCTAGTCCTTAAGTCAGTTGAAAAAGTAAATAAGTATTTTAGGTAAGTCGGAGTCCTGGGGTCGATAAAACCTTGAACAATAGATGTAGTACATGAATGTTCCTGCGATGTGAGATACTCAGCCACTGCGAAGACCAAATATGAATCTAATGCTCCTTGTTAGGTTAATATGATTTACAACTGCATAATCAACAATTGGCAGTAACAAAGCCTGTGCTAGTGCACTGGTGGTAATGGTTAAAAAAAATTCTTAACCGCCTTAGTTAGGCAGAAGCACAAGGTTCAATAACCAAGTGTGGGCCTTCCAGTAAGACCAGGGACAATAGCCCTAATCTTCCTTGATAGGAACGTTCCGAACCATAAACACCAATAATAATATTAGCCTTTATATTGAGTGAGCGATGACCAGAAGAGTCGATATTAGATCATCAAGCAAATTAATTTTGGATTTAAGCCGGTTTATGGCCGCAGCCATCTTGGATTTGCAATGTTAATATATTCTATACTATAATCCTATCGTCACCACATTATACATAACATATAAACAAATTTCAAATCAATCTAGCAAAAGGAAAGGGTTAAAACTTCGAGTAGTAGCTAGATTTCACCCACGACGAAATCAAGCTAAGTAAAAGCTTTGAAAAATATTGAAATTTTATAAGTCTGTGACTCGTGAAAAGAAGAAACTTCATTTTTGCAAAAGGAAAGTATTTTATATTTTCAACAAGAAGACACTTTCACTACTTCCCTGACAGCAGGTGCTGGTCAGTGATGGCTGACTGTATCGAGTCACGATCCTTACACATTTGTCTCGCCTTCACCACACTCATAACTCTCTTCATACAAACACAAAAACAAATTTATTCATTCACAATATATTTATTATTCTACTTCTTCTCCTTCTCTTTACGCTTTATATACGCTAAGCAATTTAAGGAAAGAGAAAGTTTCCTCGGGGGCTTAACGCAGGTAAATAAGTAGGGTAAGGCAATTATTAATTTGAATCAGAATCTGAAGTCGCAATTGCAGACGAGCGAGGTGGAGCAACCCTGATGAGAAAACTTTTTTCTTCGGTCATTTCTGCGTTAAAATTTTCCGACCATGCTACATAGCAAGCTTTTGTATTTTCTTTCGGCGTATGAAGAATGAACACAACTTGAATTTTGATGTGGATAATTTTTATGTGGATAATTTTTTAAAACAATGAAAGAGCGGGCGCAATGAAAGATATTGAATTGTCTTAATGGTACAAGAAGTAACAAACAAACCGGTATTTGAATCGTTCATTGATAGACAAAGAATTCCACGCAAGAGAAGCCTACAAATCCGCTTTAAAGTAATTTTTTTCGGTTCATGGACGTTTCAGGAATTATTAAAACTTAGTCAGCTTATGACGGTATATTGAGAGCCTGTGCCTAAAACAATTATCTAAGTATTACTCTATTGCACCTTATGTTGCAATTCTAGTCTAAACCACTGAAATCCATCTTCAAGCAATGGAAGTCTGCTGCAACATGTAGGTAATGTAATGTAAGATGGTCAAGACGTCGCGGAATCAAGGAGATGAAATGCTTCAATGTAACGAGATATTATAATTAGTGTTGAGGTTATTTATAATGAACGACATTCTCATTAATTATCGTTACCAATATAGAAGCATATTTTCCGGAGCAAGGCTGTTGGGAGGAGTGGGCGCTCATTATACCCATAGTGTGGAAGTTTACAGGTCACCAGCACACGCTCTACTCGGCGGCCACCTGACCTTCACGACACTTCATAGTATATGCAGTTCCTATACCTATAACTTGCGTTTACAGTTGCTTTTGTGTTCACCGTTTCACGGACAAGGATTTTTAATTCCGTTTCGGCGATTCAATTTACTCACTCATATCACTCACTAAAATTAGCATTGTAATGCGTATCTTTATTGTGTGAAAATATTTGGATTTGGATTTGGATTACTTGAGTATTGCCAGGTCCCGGTTTGTAACTGTCTGTGCTGAGGGAAATATAATGAGTGACGCGTGAAGCATCGTTCAATTAATTATAAAATTACGCCTACACAGTTATTGAGGATAAGTAAACGAGCACATCTGCACAACAATTATGGATTAAGAATGTTTATGGGCGTCAGCAGCACCAAAAAGTTCATATCGATCGATTGCCACATAAAACCACGACATTTGCTTCTTATCTGATGTAAAAATATCAGATATAATATTATACAGGTATTTCAAGCCAACAACATCTGGCACAATCTCATTACATTTATAAATTCTATTCGTGGCTTGTAAAATTATATAATTCAACTTGTTCCTTTAATATATTTTGTAAATGTGTTTTCTTAATAAGGCAATGAAAAAGTTCAGACTTTAAGAACCTTTTATTCTATAGCTCGCCACAAATTAGAGAATAATAGAACCTTTAGTTTAGCGGTTATTACAAGTTGTATAAAGTATTCGAAGTGAAAATATCTTTGGCATTTCAATTCATGGAAGAAAATGGTTTTAATGCCATGAATCTGCCCATTTAGATCGTGGAATCAAAGTAGGTCATGTCAAATTTATGTACATCCCATGTTATATCTCTACCATATTCAACACAGTACGGGATGAATAGGAGGCACGCACATATATATATATATATATATATATATATATATATATATATATATATCCTACCTGCGCACACGTTCACCGCGCATGTGACACAAGAGACCGTAATTTTTGATTGCGTTTATTTTGGAGCCCGTTTTACAATTTGTACACTTCGGAGTTTTATATTAATTAAGATCAAAAGGCGCACAAATCTTCAAAAGGATTTCGATCATTTTTATAAACTAGTGATCGCCACCACGAAATTGGTCCTTATTTATGAAACAAAAACATCTTACTTCCAAAACAGTATGGCTTACCGACATACTGTATTCGAAGTCACATGTTCTTCTTACCTAACCTGTATAGGGTTCCGAAGCCAAATGGCAAAGAACAAAACCCTTTTAATTTTCCGTATTTTAATCGTCCGTATGTCACAGATATATTAATCGGTTATTATAGGTAGGTACTGGACATTGGAAATTTAGGTAGGAGTTGTATTTTAAAAACTGTTAAAAAGAAAATTATCAAGTAAATTAGTAAGTAGCTTTCCATACTGAAATACGACCTTCTCTTCGTAAGAACCTATGTTCAGGGCTATCCCTTCGTGTATAGAAATAAAGAAAGAAAGAAAAATTTATTTGTGATACACATTATATTAAAGAAGATTATAACCTAAACTAGCAACAGGCAATATTCCAAAAATGTGCAACAAATTGGTCCCAATTCAGTATCAGTGATATTAAATCAGCACTGGACTACCATTGGGGCCTTTGATGAGATCACGAAACAGATACACGTTTAAACTCACAAGTACAGAAGTCGCATGAATAACGTGCACATAATTAAAATACATAAAAGTCACTTCAGGTTTATTAATACCCAGAACACAAACACAGGAGAAAACAAAATAATAAACAAGAAAACACAATTTAACATACCACGTGTTTAACACAAACCGCTCGAAACGCGACAGTGTCGCGACGTTGTCACTTTTTCAAATGAGCGAGAGGTACTTCCCCGGTCGTGCCGGCACAATTCCGTTGCATAGGAGGATGTAGTGACACGCACTATGTACGGCACTACATCCTCCTATGCAGCATGGCACTATTTCAGCCTAAAATATTTTTGTCCATACTTTTTGTCACAACATTTTTAATTATTTTTAGTTCAATATAGCTACCAGGTTGAGTCCACCTTTTTTACTATGCCTGTTTACATTTAGTTATTAAGTTAGTGTCGTTCGCTTTTCCTTTTAGGTCCACTACAACATTTTAATTAGGGTCTCGGTCACAGTGTCGTTTTGATCCCTCGCGTTCATTTTAATATTGTGATATGAGACTCGTGGATAGCTAAAATGTGATAACCACAATCCGATCTGTATCCCTGGTGCTTCATAATATCTTTCTCTTCTTGTGTGTGCTCCTTGAAAAGGGTATTGGCTTTGGAATTTTCAATTTCCGCAGCTCTATACTCCTCCAGTCTCTGGGATGGAATCACTTTGCTCAACTAGTAGATATTGTCATCAAGAATATTGCAATTCAAAGAGGTTTTCTCTCTATGAATGTTAGTTAGTTAACATCTTCACTGAGAACGTCGCGGGACGTTTTCTGGTGTTGGCTGTCATAATTATAGCGTCGAAGCGGTTCATAAGGGCTTCGTCCACTATTACACGTTTACAGGACATATTCCCTTTTGAACATTTTGACCAGTACTCAAGCCATCGTGCACACCTTGTGCTTATAACTAACACGCTCCAATTTCTGGTCCTCCACCGCTTCTAACATCTATCATCCAACATGATTGTTCTCTTTAATATAGGTTCTAAAATGGACTTCATTTGTTGATTAGTACGCGCATGCACATATCACGGGCTGTCCGAGTAATAAATGAACTCTACTGGGCTGTGAGTATAGCGATGGACATTGTTACGTTTATTCATTCAAGTGCGTGTCATCGCTGAGATAACTTCTATCACTGTTATTTGTTACTGGCCGAGTTTAAATAATAATCCACAGCAGACAGAAATTCCTTGGTATTAGGATAGCGACACCCGTATAAAATTTTTGTGGAAAGTTTTTGCTGTACGCATTAGTAACAATCCCGGTGGACTAAGAGGGACATCGGCGCCGACTGCAATTTTCTTCTTACGATTCAACTAAATTTTTACAAGTATTACTTCCACTCCTTTTGTTCACTTATTAATTAAAGTGATTTAGTAATTTCCATTCATTTTGAGCATTTGCTGTCTTGTTGTGCAAAATTACTGTTAACAAAACATGGGTTTTATTACCGGGCTGTTGTAAAATGACTGATTTTTTTTTAAAAATAGGGGGTAATCGATAAATTTTAGCGTTTTTAAGACTACCAACGCCGATGGAAATCCACATAATTACTATACCAATGCGTTGCCCTTCTTTCCTCCCAGCAATGTGCCATGAAATTATTGAATTTTCTCTGTTATTGAAATTTTAGACTTTTTTGTCACATTTACATGCTGCCTTTGAAGTATTCGTGTTTATAAACCAATTTGAAGTGTATTAAATGCCACCTTATTTAATGAAGTCAAGTAATCTTTTAAATTAGGAAGTAATATGTATGGATGTAATGAATCTGTAGGTAAGTATCATCGTTGTCCACAAATATTTTATTTAATATATGGATGGCCGCCTTAATATTATAAAGGACTTACTCGCTAGAAAATGTTGTAACAGGAAGTGGCTGCATTGAAGCCAAACGAACCGGCGAAACCAGGAAAATAGAATAATAATGCACAACGTCGACCCTAGTACAGTGCGTTCTCAGGTTTAGTGTAACTAGAAATCATCATAGTTGATCATCAATATGATGTGAAATCTTAATGATCGTATATATAATAAACAGCCACGAAAGTATCATTTCACATTCTACATGTCGATGAAAGACCTCCTTGTCCAAAGTAAATAGACTCGTCTACTTAATCTCCTTCTCCTTATGATGGCCTACAACATATTACATGGTTTCTCCTTACAACGAGTCTGGAGTTCGTACTCTGTACAAGATACATTTGTTATTGTTGTTTATAAAAATTGTTGTCAGTATCTTTGTTTTCTATGTTAGTCTTGCTTGTGATCCTTTATATAAACGTATGCTTCAAAATATATTATTGATTATTATTCAGGCATTGATTGGTTTTATTTCATCATCCTCAACACCGTACGTGGTGACGTTGCCAGCGGAATATAGCAATGAGTCCTATATATAGTCATCTCTTCGAACATTTAGAACAATGGGGAGAGTACATTTTAATTGTTCCTGCGAGATACGCGTCTGTTTCATCTTGTCTTAAATTGAAGAAAAAATTTGAGAATAGGCAGTCAAACGTCTAAGGAAGAAACAGTAATAGTACAAAAAATATAACTTTTACTAAGAAAATTAACAAAATTAAATATAACTATGAATTAAACGACGGGTACTTTGACTCTGTTTCAATAATAAAAGATTTGGGAATATATCCAGATACTAAGATTCATCTTGATTGTCATACTACTCATATTATAAACTAAGCATTTCAGATATTTGGATTTGTTATGCGTCTACGTTCTCTATTCACAAAATATACATCATATAAAATTTTATATAAAGCCCTAGTAAGATCGAAAGTCGAGTACGCATCAGTTATATGGAACCCAATTTACGAAGAATATACTCACCAACTAGAAGATGTACAACATAATTTCCTAAAGTCAGTCTTTTGCGAATTTTGTATTTCCTCATTATATTTAAGGAGGACTCACCTAGATCTAATATTAATATTTAATAATAAGTTTGATTGGAAATAACAAATCAAATATGTATCCGTCTACCTAGCAGATCAAACGCATACGTGAGCTTTACGCACATCCACTTTTTTGTCCAAAGCCTAATAGAACTTAAATCGCATAATGTTAACCTACAACAGAAATATTGTAAACAAATTAAGTCATGTTGACATTTTCGCATTCATCCTGCCAACACTGAAGAACGCTATAAGAAAAGATTAGATAGTTAAGAGAGGTTATCTATTCAATATTTACTGTATATTAGTAATTATTAGTAAATAATATATAATTTACTGAATATTAGTTTTACTTCTTCTTTTGTAGTCAATTTGTGATTATCTCTTTCTTATTTCTCTGTCTTCATGTACTTTAGCTGTGGATATTGGCATTGGTTGTACAATTATTAATTACTATAGAATAATTGAAATGTTTTTTGTCCCATATAAATAAAATAAAATTAGATAAATAAAATCGCAGCTGCTGGGGACTATAAGTCTACAAATGAGGAAGTTCGGTTCCACGTGTCTACTAGCAATATATTACTGATTATCATCGCATCGGTGGAGTTGCTTGGCCTATCCTTTATCTACAAGAATTACGGAAAATATCATTTAAAATGGCTGAGTGAGGAGATGCGAATACGAGTTTCTCACTATGTTGTCGCCCATTTCCACGGAAGAACAAGAACCAGTCCGAATATTATAATCCTCGAGATACTTTATTTATTGAAAATTACTGTCGTTTATTTTTAGAATTACCTGAGTGACGGAATTTTTTTACCGTGTCTAATTGATAAGACCGTATCATTTATCAGAATATCTTCGTTTGATTTAAAGGCCGCGTTAAATTTTTTATCCGTAATGACTAGTGAAGAGATGAATACAAAACAATTAATTGATAATATCGAATATTATGATAGCTTATTAAATGATAGTGCTTGCAAACAACATTCGATTAACTTCATCTCAGAAAGTAGATTGTCAAACGAAGCAAAGCTAAGGATTTTTATTGTCAAAGAAATCTTCAACGGCAATACTAAATAAATTGTAGAAAGTTAGACAAAATAAGGCGCCTGGTGACAATCATGGGCAAGAGATTATCAAATTATTTGTCATCTTTAGATCTCTCAAGCTATTGGCATCAAAATTTTTTATCATGTTTTTAAACCACTCAATGAAAAGAAATATAAAGGGCTTAGGGAATCGTAGGTTACAACCATTTTAGCTCGGAACTATAGCTCACTGAGAAGAGATGTTCAAGCAGCTAAGGAGGAGCAAAATATCGTGAATAATAGAGATAATATTGTTCTAGGTAGTGATAGTAATTGTAACATTTGCTTGTTTTCCTCAGAGCTTCATGGGAAAGAAATTTATTTTCTAGTAGTTCCTCACTATCGTCATTGAATTACGGAGACGTGCGCGAGCGTAACATTTTCCTTTATAAAGAAAATTGCAAGGATCAGGGGGCACAGTCCTTGGACTATGCCCCCTGATCTGGTCCTGTAGTTGTATCCTTAGTGAATTTCTTGCAGTCGGATATGTATTTACCCTTGACTGACAATGTGAATGAACAAAATATATATAAGCATATCCCTTAATTTCCGAAAAGATCAGAAGAAATGGCTAGAGTTTTGTTGTTAATTTTATTCTTGGATACAGAGTGCCGAAGGAAAGTGCAAACAGACAGGGGAAAAGAATTTGTTACAGAAGTAGAGCTTCGGATGTGCCGGTTATTTCTAGGCGTGATCCATTCAATGATTTCGTACGGGACACTGGTGTGGAAACAGCGTACAATGGCCATTCGTGCGGTTCGCGGCTACAGAACGATCCCAGGGGATGCGGCATGCGTCTTGGCAGGCAATATAACCTATAGGCGAGTGCACCGTCTGACTCTTATGAATAGGCGTGACAACCTATATAAACCTGCCTTAGTAAGGGTGACTGAGAGACGGTTTGGGGAAATTGACGTCTGCTCAGAAGTTTGGAAGTAACCCTCTTGAAGAGTACTGTTAAGGGCATCCACCGGTGAAGTCGCGGTTGAATGTCACCGCTTTCCCGTGATTCTTCCATTGGATGATGTATAGAACCACCGCTGGGGTTTAGTGGGTAAGGGGAATCAGTTCAGTTATTTGTGCTAAATATCATAAAGTTTCAATAAAGCGTGAAACTTTAACTTTAAGGTCCGCTGATTATGTAATTTGCTATATACAGTGACAATTGATCTTTTTAAGTCAGTACAATTAAATTTCATTGAAGTATAAACACATATAAAACAATGTCATTAGCAAATTGCACAGCTATTTGATCTGCAAATGAGTTTGAGATTAAGCAATGTAAACGTCGTAATGGTTATGTGCCGTCGCAGTACAAAGCACTGCAGTCTGCATTCATGTCACGCTGATATAGTAATTACTGTGAAAGCATTTGCAGAGCTTCCAATTCTGATTCTCTTAAAGTAAATGTACATATATACTAATTGCAGCAAGCCAGCGAGAAGATAATTTAAAGACTGTTTGGTGTCTCCTGTCTGGTAGGCAATTTGTCTTTAAAATCTTTTTACATACAAACATTTTTACTCCATATTTTTTGTAGTGAAAATCACTTTTGTCGGGTAATATAGGAATAATATTATGGCTTCTCGTCTGCGATACTCCTCGTAGAAGAAGCTAATAGACCTACGCTTGATCGTAGCACCTCTATATGATGATACGAGCGTGTGCTACGAACTGCTGGTAACTGTTATATAATAGTTTTAAGTTTTTATTTCTAATGGCAGTGTCTATGACGGCTTATTTCCTATGATATGCAAATGCCGTGTGCATGTGCCCGTGAAATCACGGGTGCTACGGATGTTCACACCCAATACGGCTGTTATGTGGCAATGGCACTATAACACAATAACACAATAATGACACATTTTTATTACGATATAATGATTGATATGAATGAACATTCATATTCACTTATACTTCCTAACATTTTATTATTACAAGTCGTAGAAGGTTGTAGAATTTTACAATTGAGTGGATTATGTAATAATATGGAAATATGAGCGACGTTACAAATTCATGTCTAAAAGAAACACGCGAAGAGACATCGTTCCCCGATGTATCACAGCTCAAAAAAAAAAACAGTGCACTGTCCAAATGTTACATTTAGATTTGTGGTTTGTTAATATCAATTCACAGCTCAGACCTCAGATCTGAAGTACATTTATATGGATTGGTGATACTTATGAAAAAAAAGGAAAAATATAGGGTCATCACCGTCGCCACAAATACCTAAATTTAACAATACATCTAAATCTAACTTACTACATTTAAACAAATATGATAAGATGTACTTACCCTAATAGAAGAACTAGGCTAGAATATATAAACGTGCACAGAAAGTAATAAGTAAAAATATTAAAAAAAAAAAATAACGTATAAAAATAGATGGGTTTGGTCGATGTATAGAACTTAACAATAAAAAAAAATATTACTAAGTAGTATGTCTATTCTCTTAAATGGACTTAAAACTATGCTTCAAATATCGTGAATTTGCAACTTAGCCAATAAAAAATTACCCAATGAGGCACTTGCTTCATGGGTCATTCCCTTTTATTGCAAGCAAGAAGTCGGCTGCTTCTGTTAAAGCGCTTTTTACTACTACAATCGCAGAGACCAAATTTCTTTGCTACATGAGTAGACACTGTTATAATTCATAAACCTATACAGGACCTATGTGGAATCCGTGGTCATACAGAAGCTGATGATAGTTTGTTAACTCTTGTATCCTACATTTTAGATTTACCAGGAATATGTCAATCGAAAAAAATCGGTCAAAATGTGGCAAACATTCTTGAGTAAAATTTGTGACTGTTAAGGTTCAAGTCTCTTCTAGATGATACGCAATAATTCGGTTTTGTCAACTAATTATATGCAGATTTGACATTATTATTATTGCCAAGTATTTGTGGACCCAGAAATAATCTTGCCGAAGCTTTTTATTATTAAATTTAATGATACAATGGCGTAATTTAGGTTAAATGTATGTAAATATATGTGGGTTTGTGAGTTGAGGTCACAGGACGTCCCTTGTGGGCAGCTGAGAGCTGCGACCGCGTGTTTCGTGTCCAGGTGACCGTAATGTATCTGCCCGCGGGATATTTCGTGATGGACGCGGTCACAATACGGAAAAATAACATTATACAAGCTTTAATGAATCGTATAAAAATTTAGTAGTATTTAGTAGTTATACTCAAGAAGCAATACAGATACCTCATGCCAGTTTACTTAAATACGTAGTACCGTTGTAATTTTGTTACACAATTGGGCCGGCACGACGGGGAGGCACATCTGACTATTACCGGGGTCAATTGGCACCTGGTTGACGCAATATATGAAGAATAAAGGAGGTAGTAAAAGATCAACATCCTTTCGTTATATGGATTGTCCATTTGGTTTTAAATAACATGAATCCGAACCTACGGATGGCAGCATGGCATTAGATAATTCAATCTCTCTTTTTTCTCCCATGTATTAATAAAACACATAGTGACCAGAGACATGAAGGATCCACAGTAAAGAGTCGATAATTATGTAAAGGAAAAATAGAAAATAAAAATATTAGTAAAGGCAAAAAGCCAAAAGTTCATGAGGAAATTCTTCACTGTCAATCGTACTGATTGTTTTAGGGGCTCCAAATTATTATTGCGCTGTAATCTCCAAAACCGAGCATAAAACATAATCAAGTGAATTAAGATTGGGACTAGACGACGGCCAGGCTTCAGCTCTGGTGAAGTCCGAGACGTCCGCGTCCAACCAGGACCGAGCGTTATTACCCGGCTCCGAGTCTTGTGTTGGTGTTCTTAAGGGGCTTAAATACCTTCTCAAGAATGGTATCTTAACACACTTGTACCGATGCTTTGATACCTTTTTCACAAAGATATGGCTCATCCACTCCTTCATAGCTAACAACCCACCAAACCCGCACTGAATTCGGACAATGCCCACGTTGCTCTCTATCAACTAATTGGAAAGCTTTCCTAGACCTTTGAGCATAAATCATGTTGCTTAATTGTAAAAAGAATCTCATGCGTGAACAAAGTTTTTCTGTTTCTATGGATTATAAAATATTTTGCTTTCGGACTGGTTTTCCTCGAATTCTTTTCCTCACTGCTTTGACCACCTTTTCCGTACGAACACTACGTGGACGGCTAAATCTTCTTTTGTCACAAACAGAGGAAGTCTCATTGTACCCATAAATAGCCCGATGCACAAGCATTTTACTAACTAATATCAAGAGTATGAAGAGTTTTAGAAATTGCATTTGGCTCCATATCCACTATGTGTAATGCAATCATAGTGATTCTGTTGACTTTATCACCCCACTGCATTTTAATATCGCAAAATATTGTACAACGTATTGGCGCCAAAATGAGAACACAATGAAAATATTAAAAGATTCTATAACCACACCTTCTGCACTTCTCGTCACCCCTGTAATACTGCAGGTTAGGCATTGGTAGGTTTCCGACTAGACATGACAGTTATTATCTTTAGTAAATATTTTAACACTATAATTTTACCATATCACTAACCTAACCAAACAAGATGTGTATTCACTACACGGTAACGCTATGAAGGAGTATATTTCACCGATGTTTAACACATCGGTCATGCATTTCATAACTCTATAAAAGTGTGCAAATAATTTTTCATATTATTCACTTGAATGTCTCAAATTTTGGTATATGCTTCAGGCAACAACTTTAGGACCATAATTAATCAGTGTAACTCCCTACTTGGTAATTGTAATTTAATTACTGTGAATTAACTGACAATAACAAAATCATAGCAAGCTCCAAAGTTGTAATTTTCCGTCGCATTGCTAATGGTCCAATATATTAATCTAATTAATATCATTAACACTTTTACTATTTATCATAATAAAATATTCTAATTATTTACCATTGGCGCTCAAGTTGATACTGAAGATATTGAAATAGAACTGTAGAAAAACTTTTTTACAGTGAGCTGTAATTACTACGTACAGAGAAGACTTGGCGTGACCAAAAATGTGTCGCATCTTGACGGCTCGGCAGCGAGGCGGTACGCATGCGTAAGTTCAGCGCGCCACGAGAAACAGTCTTGTTGCACCGATTTATCTAGCGGCTGTCGTCTAACCGTACTTAAAACATTCAGCGCTGAATGAAGACTAAACATAATGTAAATGAATCTTTTGTAAGCTTTTCTGAAAGAGAGAAGGCAATTGTTTTATTATTCTAACACAACAATTTGGATGATTATTTGGACCTTTCAGCATATTCATTTTGTTAGTTAAAATATTACTCAGTTGTAAATAATTGACTAATGCCAAGCGTATGAAGAGTTTTAAAAATTGTATTTTGCTCCAGCCCTACTCAATTATACACAAAGACAGTGATTCAGTTCACTTTATCATCCCATTTCATTTTGATATTATGAAAATCAAAATAAAAATATTTTTCAAAATATGATTTCATGAATCTCTTATTGAATATCGTTACTTTACTGGTTCAATCTTAACCCTGACCTGAGAAGAACCGGCGAAAGAAACGCAGCGGGACTGATGGTTATGGATATTTTGCACAAGTTACATTCTATTTCATTTTATTATAACAATACCAAAACTGCTTGGAGGGAGAGTTTTATTCCCAAGATGTCTCCAAAAATTATTTAACCTTATTGTATGCTTTACAACACAAATGTTTTTACGGTGTTTTCAGACTTACCAATTGAAAGACTTTGAACGTCTTCTGGGATCCTAATGTATTTGCGTATATTGTACATTGCATCCGAAACGAATTACTCACGTTGCTTAGTCTAGTCACAGGTACCTGCAAAATTTTCCGTTCCTGTACCTACTGAATTTTCAATCCGTGTTTATTCCGAGTATTTGTAGCATGAATATCACTTTTTTATTAAATCCATTTATATTTTTACAGACATACATTACATTTTCTAAAACGTATTGTGAATAAACAGTCAGTATTCTAATTTCTTTAAACTCATCTCTTGGCGAAGTGTTAGGGACTAGCATGTATATGGAACGAATAGTTCGCTCCAGCAGCACAAATATAGGATTGATGTCGGCAGCATTCCCCTATAACAGTACGCCGTAAGACATAATGTTGTGGAAGTAACTAAAGTAAACTAATCTTGCCATATTTTCATCAGAATACTGCCTAATTTTTCCGACAGCATATGCTGCTGAACTAAGTTTATTCGCAAGTCTCGAAATATGAGGACCCACTGCTAAATAGTAAATTATTAACACTATACCAATGTATCGCCTTCCTAAGAGCACTATTTACTTCGTCATAATCAGTATGTTGTCTCCTATGTCTAAAAATAAAGAATGCATCATCAGCAAATAGTACAACACTTGGTTCATTTTTTATTGGCAAGTCATTTATACAAATTACGAAAAGGTAGGGCCCTAAAATGTTGCCCTAAAATCCCTGTGGGACCCCCATTTGACCTACTTCTATTCACGTCAACCCTTAAGTGCTATTTTTGAAATTCGAAGTCAAGAGATTGAGAGCCATGCCTGTATTGCCAGGATATGCCATTGACCAGGAAATTACAACACTATGGTATAGGATACCATAGTGGTGTAATTTCCTGGTCAATGTTGCATACTGTACGCAGTAAAAACCTTTGGACAGATCATAAAAATCTCCTAAAGCATTCTGTGAAGCTCCTAAAAGATTCTCTTCCCATGACGCATAAATATAATTGAGTAAGCTAACTCCAGCATCTGTTGTGGAGCGCCCTTTTATAAATCCGAATTATTTTGTTGGAATAAGTCATTGGTAATAAAATGTTGTTGTAATTGGTTTAGAATTATCGTTTCAAATAGTTTTCTGAAAGTAGCTACCTACTAGAAATTGGTCGAAAGTTCGCAGAAACAGAAGGACTACCAGATCTTAAAAGAGGCAATACTTTGGAATGCTTCATTAGATCAGGAAATACCCCGCACCCTATACACAGATAAATAATAATAATATATAGCATACATAAATAAGGTGCAATAATAATAACTATCGATATAATTTTTTATTGACATATCCCATAAATCCTTAAACTCTAAGCATACTATGCTTAGATTTTAAGGCTTTGAAAATATTAATCACGCCTTTGGGCCCGATTTCTTTGAACTGAAAGTTGATATCACAGTTATTAACATATTTCTTTAACAATGATTCAGCAGCGGCAGAAGAGAACATTAAATTTTTCATAGTGTAAATAGGAATGTCAGCAAACAAGTTCTTAAGTGTGGTTGCAACTTCCTCATCAGTCTTGACTATTTTATCTTCTATACTAAATGAAAATCGTAGTGAATAGATTGCATTAAAGTATATTATAAATGCGTTAGGGGCGAAAATAAGAAAACAATTACTTGTGTTTCCCTATATTCGCTTAAGGAAAA
>JAFELO010000641.1:64361-79943 GCA_017140195.1 Eumaeus atala | reverse complement strand
CGTAGAGGCAAGGGGATAGGCAACTGCCCTGTGGCACTCCGGCGCGTATGGCCTTCACCGAGGAGTGCCTCCGCTCCACCGCGCCAGCGGGACGCCGGCGTCCACCAACTTGTACAGGAGTCCCGGGTGCCACACCCTGTCGAAGGCCTTCTCCATAGCGAGAAAGACCGCGACAGAGTGTCTCCCCTTGTTCATCTCCACAGACAAGTGGCGGATCACCCGCGTCAGTTACAACGTGGTCGAGTGGCCGCTCCGGAAGCCTGTTCATCCCTTATGGGAATTACAGCTTCAGTTTCCGAAGCAGAAGCCTCCCGAACAAATGGCGATGTGCGACACCAGCGTTATCGGCCGGTAGCTTCCGGGAAGGCTTCGGGGCTTGCCCGACTTCGGCAGAACGATGACCCTCCCCTCTTTCCAGGTCTCCGGAAAGTGGGCCGTCCGGAGAGTGCCATTTGCGATCTGTGTGAGAGCCACGGCTGCTCGCCTAGGCATCATCACCAGCGCTGTGGGGGGGATGTTATCGGATCCTGGAGCTTTGCGCCTCGAGAGGCGCAGTGCGACTTTCCGCATCTCAGAGGGGGAGATGGAATCCGTCCCGCAGAGCGGCGGAGTCGGACTCTGAAGGAGCTCTCGAATTCGCAGTCCACCCGCTCGTGGTGCTCTGCGGACGACGGCGCCGCTGGGTGTGGTGAAAACTGTGTGTATAGATGTGATGCGAGCACTTCGGCGCGTGCTTGCGCTCCGTTGTGTTTCGCCCCTGTGGTGTATAGGAGTGGAGTGATGGTGGTTTTTGGCCTAGTGAGACGTCTGTTTAGGGCGTGCAGGTTGGTGTCGTTTTCGCTGGCATGGAAGACTGTACTCTCCCAGCCTGCTCCACAACACTCCTTCCTTCACAGACAGTTACTCGGCCAGCTTGTTAAGTTGTGTCTTAATCCTCGGACGGCGGGTGCGGGCCCAGAGTTTCCTCATCTGTCGTTTCCTCTGCAGGTCCGACGATAGGCTCGGGGGTAGCTCATCCCGCCGGCGCACTGTCACCGGTACGACGGTGGTCGCCGCCGCCCGCGCCTCCCGGATTTTTTCCATGAAGCGGCGTGCGGCGGCCTCCACCGGGGTAGACAGCTGCCCGGCGATGGTGACGTCGACTAGGCTATCCTGATAGACGGCTCAGTCGATCCTCTCTCTGGTCCGCATTCCTTCCCCAAGGATTGCTCCGGGATCAAGTGTGACGAGGATGGGTTTGTGTTCAGTGTCGAGGTCGTTCATGACCTCGATGTTGACTGTAGCCTTGAGGTTCTGGTGTAAGGCGATGTCCAGAATGTCCGGGGTGCGCAAAGGGACCCGTAGGCACGTGGGTAGGACACGGTGGCCCTTGTACCGTGTAGCCGTGCTCTTCCGTATCCTCCTGCAGCCTGAAGCCAGCGCTGTTCGTGACGGCCGATCCCCAAGCTGGAGCTTGGAGTTCAGGTCGCCGGCCAACAACACCTGGCCGCCGTTCCCTAGCACGTTGTGGACATCACCTAGGTCGAAGCTGTTCGCCTCGTAGATCCTGAGCTCCTCCCCCGCTATGTGAAGACTATGCCAGTCGAGCCCATGTCGGTGAAGGGGCCCAGTCTCAGCTCGTCGTGGACGACGTCCCGCCGAACGAGCACGGCCGTACCTCTGTACGGTCTGCCGCTCGGCGACACCTCCTCCCTCCGATACGCGACGTAATTCTGTAGCCGGAAGCTCTGCGTCGGCCTCGGCCAAGTCTCGCCCAGACATGTAAGTTGTACTGCTGAGCGAGCAGCCGAAGACTGTCGCCCTTGCCTCCTATACCTCCGGGGTTCCAATAAGCGACCCTGGCGTTGGTTGGCCCCGTGCGTGCATGATTTGCGCCCAGATGCGCGGGTCCCTGAGCACATGGCCATACTTGTAGCTCTGGCCTCCCTGCGGAATTCCTTACACCTTCGGTCGTTGGCGGTGTGCCTTGCAGTTGGCGCAGGTCGTGTTAGCTCTTCTCGGCAGCGGGCAGTCCCCGACTGCATGGACGCCTCCGCAGCGAACGCACCGTATCTCCCTGTGGCAGTGCACAGAAGAGTGTCTGAAGAGCTGACACCGTAGACACTGTGCTGGTCCCTGTCTGCCCTTCCACTCTTCCACGACTACTCCGAGCATGCAGAGGAGCTTTTTCACCTCATAGAGGCGTCCGAGTTCCTCGCTGTTCAGTCGCACGAGCTGCGCGTGATACAGGCAGCCGGGTCTCTCGCCGGTATGTGCCGCACGATGCGCACCGGGAAGCGCAGGCCCCTGAGCTCCTCGGCAACGCACTCTGTGTCCGTGCCCACCGGCAGACTTCTAATACCCTATATATACCTTGGTGGGGAGGTCTTTGGGTGGGGAGTAACAGTGAGTGGCATTGCACCGCCAGGTTCTCCTTTGTCAGGGCTGTCAGCAGTGCCTGGACTGCACGGAACTCCTCCGGCTACTGCGCCAGAAACCTCATTCCCCTCCAAAGGGCCGGGCGTTGGGTGCGTGTCGGAAGTGCCTCTGCCAATCTGGCAGAAACTCGACGAGTATCGGAGGGAACAATATATGAAACACACTCATAGTGTTAGTTGCTGAACTATTCGCTAGAGGCGCTGACAAAAACTTCATACCTTATGGTAGACTAAACGCAAACGCATTAGTAAAGTAAGCCGTTGCAAAAACTCACACTCGAATATAACACACATAAACTCCAACATTCAATGATAATTAGAAAAATGTCTGTGGGTATGTATATTTGTATGTACACGGTAAAATAGAATAAGGGGCAAACGAGCAGGTGGTCGGTAACTACCGCCGCCCATAGACATCCGCATGACCCAAGGTTAACCAGGCGCGTTGCTTTAAGATGGGAGTAAGCTCTTTTCTTGAAGAATCCCATATCGTATGAGTTCGGAAATACATCAATTCGGTTCTACATCAAATTTGTGCGCAGTAGGAAATTGCGCTTGAAACGCACAGTTGTAGACTTTGGGACATCAAGATGGTAACGGTGGAAATTGGAGTTCCGCCGTAACGTCCGAGAGTGGAATTCCGCTGCTGGTAATCCGAACAACTCCTCGGAACACTCCCCGCTGTAGATGCGGTAGAGGATGCAGAGCGTGCCAACATCTCTTCGTAATGCCAAGGGATCAAGCTGCACGGTAACAACGATTCAAGTCGCTCTACGTTGAATAAAGACAAATGGGGCTAGTTGATAGTTTATGCCCACCAGCCCAAAGCAGTACTCCATATGCGGTCGGATCTGCGTCTTGTATAATTGCAGCCGTTGAGTTGGCGTGAAGTACTGCTTCGACCTATTGAGCACACCCAGCTTCTTGGAGGCTAATTTAGCCTTCGCCTCCAAACGACCGCGGAAGTGAACGTCGCTCGATATGTCGACTCCAAGTATGCCGATACTAGCTGAGGCCGTTAGAGGGGAATCGAAGCGAGGAGATACGGCGAAGGGGTTTTTTAGCGGTAAACGCGCTTGTTGTGTCCTTTTGGACTAAATTTTGTCGGCCTCATTCCGAGACTTTCGGCAATAAAGACTTGACTTCAGGCACAATTTGGTCCAGATACTTGGTGACGTTTTCCCGGGAAATATTGGTGCGACCAGCGTACAGTGCATCACCCGTACTGTCATCCGCATAACAATGAATGCCGCTGGTTTGTAGCATATCATTGATGTGTAGAAGAAACAGCGTGGGAGACAGAAACACCCTTGTGGAATACCAGCATTGACAGAATTGAGGTCCGAGCATGCACCATTCACAACGACCGTGATGCTGCGATCTGTCAAGAAACTAGTGATCTAGTCGCATATTTTCCCAGGCAGTCGGTAAGATGGAAGCTCGAAAGGAGAATGTTCTTCGAAAGAATACTGCTTTATGCCAGACCCAATCAAAAGCATTCGTTATATCCAGACTAACGGCCAGTGGAGGAGGCCCCTTGGTCTCAACTGCCTCCTCCACCGGTGTGTTAAGTAGGTCAATAGGTCGCCAGCCGAGCGTCCCTGACGGAAACCGTATTGACGGCCGCTATTGATTTGGTGTTTCTCTAAATAACGCAGGCGCTGGCGGTTAATTATGGTTTCCATAGTGTTACTTCTCGGTGGACACCTTTTTTAGGGATCGGGTGCACCAAAGCCGTCTTCCAAGAGCTTGGGACGAGGCCAACAGAGTAGGAGTATCGGAAAAGACGTGTCAAAACCGTTGTCAACTCCGAAGCACATATCCGCAGCATAATCGGCGGGATGCCATCGGGCCCACTCGACTTGTGGATGTCCAAGGAGAGTAGCGTTATGCTCACATCTCTCATCGCAACTCTGCAGAAACTCAATATGCGGCATTGAGTGTTCACACTGCTGGATAGTAGGCGGTGGAGTTCCACGGTCATCCAAAGTAGAGTTGGACGCAAATAGAGAGCATACAACGTAGCGCCAGTCTGCAGGAGCGCTTGAACCACGGCTGTTACCAGCAATAGGTACCGATGAGTGCGGAATGAAGGGTTCCATTCCTTGATGCACCACATCAACAACAGCGTTGGTATCATCCAGCGAGGAGCAAATCCGTCCCCATGGTTAAGATGCAAAGAAGAGACGCATCCCATCCCAATCTGCTGTCCTATAGTGCCACATACGCCGGCAGCCAAGGAAACGTAGTCACGATCTGCGTTTCGCTGGCACCGATCTGGTGGATAAGACAGTGGTCTGACGAGCCCATTGGAGCATCGACAGAAACCTGGTAGCTTTCTGGTTTGGAGGTCAACAGGAGGTCAAACAGGGAAGGTGTACGGTCTTCCACATCCGGCATTCATGTGGGCGATGAGACCAGTTGTGTTAAACCACATGCTAAATCGAAGTCGTAAATAGATCTACCCGCGTGATCGGTAATGCGTGAGTTAGCCATTCAGCATGATGGGTGTTGAAATCGCCCAGAACCACGATCTCTGCGGTTGGGATCTGTTATAGAAGGGAATCGATGTGCTCGAGGAGTCGGTCTGTTGCGGCATTACCACTGGGATCTATAAAGGCAAGCATAGACGTGAGAGTGGTCGTGGCAATCTACGCGTAGGCACATGATGGAGAGATCCCTCTCTTCAAGATTACAGAGGCGACGAAAGCGGATATCCTCCTAGATGTACACACTCGAGCATGCGGCACACAAGATTGTACCTTGAGTACGAGAGGTATAAATCGGAGAAGATATCTGCGTTCAGGTCAAGAAGAGCAAAGCCGGCTTCTCAGTCTCTAGGTGATGGTGGACGGTATTTAAGTTGGAATAAAAGCCCCGTATGTTGCTAAAATTCACAACAAGAGATCTTTTTCTGTTGCTATTGCTACTGATTCTGGACACCGCATAGGCTGTAGTCTAGTTTGGTCTCCGTCGTGTTCTACACGAACCCTTAGCACGCGTCGTTGTTTGACGAAAGTGATTATCATTATGTTATACCCAATATATTGGTATGGCAAGTGCCCGTCTGTACCTATTGGTTACAGTCATATTGTATTAGTGAATTTGTAATGTTGCTAAGCCACGTTATTGTAATCAATTCTTTGTTTCTTATTAGTGAGGCATATGGAAGTGCCGCTGTAGGAAATCATAACGAGCACGATAAGCTTTGCCTGTTGTATTGTCTATATAATAATCAAGACCCAAGAATATGCAGAACTCTATCGGCTCCAGCCAAACTGTTAGATGCATCGGTTAATTATTTCACAAAGTCTGCGCGGACGAAGTTGCCGGCACCAGCTAGTATATAATAAGTTAGGGACCTAACGAAATTTTGGTTTCGGCCAGTAAATGTAGTTTCGGCTTCGGCCAAAAATAGCCGAAACTTTCGTAGAAACTCCGTGGATGTGAGCTGTAATGCGCCATTTGTGTAAATTGGTGGCTATTTTTAATGGCCGTAAGTCAATCGCCGCTCACTGGCGTGATCGTGATGCCTTGAAATATCATTCGTTTTATAAATAAATATTTAGTTGAATAATCGTTCTCAAAATCTCGTTTTCTCGGATAGAGAGTATCTATCTAAGTTACCGTTTTACTTGACTTTTATAAGGAACACATAGGTAGTGCCATGCTGCACTGCAGCCGAATTGGGCTCTGCACAATTAGGAAGGTATCATGTGAGCGAGGATAAATTTCATGATGATTTTGAGTGTCCGGTGGGCCATTGTATTTCCCGTAACTATAACAAAGAAGCCAACTATTCACAGACTAGGTATTTACACCTGCTGCGTAGCAGTCGGTAGATTCAAGTGCAGGATAGAGACTCCCCGTTTCTGTTAAAGTAGTCTCGCAAGCCCAAAAAAAAAACCACTACTTACAACATACCGGTCCAGTGCGAGTCGCACTTGTGCGCAGGGTGGCCAGGGGGATGTCACGCGACAGTCCCTTCCTTCACGCATATCAAGTTGCAATTCATTCAGATACAGTGTCATTGATCTCATACTCATGTAAAATCTTTCATGAATATTAAATATCATATGAATTGAAGGTCCAGCCCATCACCAGCCCATTACAGGGTAGGAGAAAAGGTGTTGCCCCATGAATCTAATGTTTATGTTCTGATATGCTTAAAGTTCACCTAGAAATATGAAATTTAGCGAAGAGTGACATTTTTTATATGATAGGGGAAGTAGTTGCAGACTTGATGACTACGAACGCCTGTGATCATTCGTGTAATGACTGAGGGCTAATAATGCATGGGGCACCGCCCTCCTTTCCTCGTTCCCTCCAACGAGCCACTGACTACTCACGAACCCCAAGCAGCGCGATACTGAAGTTGTCACTTTACGGCGGTATCATGTGAGCGAGAGGTAGCTCCCAAATCGTGCTGGCCCAATCTTAACGTGAAAATGTTCATACACATTGAAATCTAGGGTATACTTTTTTAAGTAAATTGTATTTTAAAACATGAACACATGAGTTTTGGTTCCGACCGAAACTGAGACCCAGGCTGAAAGTTCGGTTTCGGCTGAGAAACCAGTTTCAGGTAGGCTCTAAAAAATAATCAAACTTAGTATTGCTTTACAAATTAGTAGGTTAGTACATTATTACACTTAAGTTGCTACAGGTTATTTTGTTGTTTACATTATGATTGACTTGGCTTTCATTAATTAAATCATAATAATTGGGCCAGTGATTTTCATTGTAGTTCAGCTTAGATTTTATACCGAAGAATATGCAATTAAAATTGTTTCAATAATTTGAGCAGTTTGGTCTGTAATTAATCCACGATAAAAAAATCTAAAAGATATTTTATGTACGTTTGGGGACATTGACGTCTGCTCAGAAAACCAGAGTGTTCGGTGTGCTGCGTATTTCAGCACACTTCAAGAACGTTAGGGAGTAACAACCCGAGGTATCGTCAAAGCCATCCGCCGGTGGAGATTGGAGTCTCACACAACCCTCGGGCTCACCCCCGGCTGAGGGCATGTGTAAATTAGTTTCTCATCGTGGAAAAAAACGTCTATTCCATTACTATCTACTGAACATTGTAGTTAGTATAGTTTCTACCGAAACATAATATCTTTGCAGCACCTACTCACGTGCACTATGGCTTCGGTAGAGGCGGAACTGCAACAAGGTCCTACAAGAGTCCATACAAGCACACCAACCAGATTAGGTTAGGTTAGGGTTACCAAAATAAAGGAATCAGTATTCCTTTCTTTTGGTAAAAGCAATTTGTATTTCAATTCTCCTGGTTTCTTTCTTAAAGAGAAACTTATATTTTCTTTAAAATAAATTTATGTTTTTATCTTAATAAGAATCTACTGCAAAAATTGCGATATCATTCTACCCATTCACAAATTGTAACACCTAGATAGGAGAGAGCTGTCCGGGAAAAACTTATTTGTCGACGACTTGAGTTGCGCTGCCTTGATTCTATTTGTATCAATATACGGTCCAATAGAGTAAGGTAATACAGCGGGGCCTTATGGGATTTTTTATTTAATTAAATTGGATAAAATTTAGTCGGCCCCATTCTGAGACTTTAATACCAAATCCTCTACTTCAGACACAACTTTGTTCCGATACTCGATGTACTAGGGTGGATCCAAAAGTTCTTGGCCTAACCTACATGAAGCTATGACATCTTTTTAAATCTACCGTCATTTGTTAGTACGTGTCATATTAATTTATTGTGCGCAGTTTCATTCCGATACTGCACAATATAAATTTTCTGTGATTATTTGTTTGAAGCAATCTGACGCAATTTTCAATAATGGAGAAAATTGAACACCGTGCAGTCATTAAGTACCTCAATAAAAAAGGCCTATCACCAAAAGACATCAAGATATGGTGAGCACTTTGGGGAGTCTGCTCTATCGTATTCCAGTGTCAAGAGGTGGGTAACTGAGTTTAAGCGTGGTCGTGAGAGTATTAAAGATGATCCTAGGAGTGGAAGGCCTACATCCTCTACCAGGAAAGAAAACATCGATAAAATTTGTGATCTCGTACTGGGTGACCGACGTTTGACCATTGGTAAGATAGCTGAGATAACAAACATTAGTTATGGCCGGGTGCAACACATAATAACGGAAGAGTTGGGGTTCCATAAGCTTTCTGCTCGCTGGGTCCCGAGGTTGCTTTCAGCTGAACAAAAACGAGTTCGATACACAAATTCGCGAGACGGTTTGGAACTTTTTGAGACTGATCCCGAGGACCTTCTGTCTAGATTTGTTACCATGGATGAAAGCTGGGTTCACCACCACACTCCTGAACCAGGAAGTGCCCTGATGATTTGTTCCGGGGCACTCTGTGAGGTGTCCCGGAACAAATCATCAGGGCACCTCAACGGCTGGCCAGCCCCCTATGTGACCGACTCTACCACCAAAGATGAGGTTGTCCCGCACTACCGAACAACCCCACCAACTTCGGGACAGTGTAACGGGGTGAGGTTCCCATCTTCGCCCCTTTCTCCGTGCGCAATGGCACCGCCTCATTTTGGTCTTTTCCTTTTTTTTTCTCGTATAAGAGGGGACTCTTATGAGGGGTTACAAAGACCAACCACCTACTCGGTTCTATTGGCTTTGCCCAAGGTGTCTCGTATCACCCCGGGCTACTGAGCCCTGATGAAATAATAACTAGAGCAATAATAACTAGAGCAATAATAACTAGAGCAATAATAACTAGAGCAATAATAACTAGAGCAATACTTTATTAATATTTATTTTAATTATAACAACCGGCAACGTGATGACAGTGAACTTTTACAAGGTGTCGAGAGAGTAGCCTTTTAAATGTATGCGTCAGGTACGAACCACGGTGGGGCGTCCGGGAGGTATGGCCTGGCCTCTGACCGAATATTTCTTCGTATTCTATTACCGTCCATCATTTATCTATTAAGGTACCTGGATGCTATGGATGGTAAGTAGTAACGGAAATTAAGAAAAAATGCTATTCTAGAGATAAAAGAAATCCATTAAAGGTTAATAAATGTTTATTTTACAAATGTACTAGCATTTCTACCAACAAATTAATTCGGTCTGTGTCGTTGAGACTTAAATCTAAACTTATATACATCACGGGAACATTCAGTGTGTGCGCTGGACGCAGTTTGGCGGATAACGCACTTCTAGCGCATTACAAGTTCAGATACAGAAACTAATGGTCCCTCATAACTCTACTAAAATGACGACAGGCTAACAGTTTTCTTTTGAAACGTAACGCACCCAATTAATAAAAAGATGGCTCGTTAAGTCTTAATTATTGTATTGCTTAGTCTTCTGTATATGATGTCTGTGTTGGCAGAACAGTCTAAAGTGAGCAAGTCTTCAACGTCAATTCACTGATCCGCAGTAAACGAGTGCCTTGTGCTCGCAGCACGCGAGTCGCTAGCATCGCTAACTGTACGTCGACTATCCACAGCCGAGCAGTATTATCCCGTCGCAGGCTGGTCAGTGTTTCAAATAATTAGGCATCTATTACTTAAACACCTACAACCTATTCCACGACTACCGGAATATGTAAATTAAACGAATATATAAAATTTAATAAGTTCAAAGAGACGTCCAGTGTTATGAGTTGGTAGGATGCGGCAGTGCCGTAAGTAGCTTAGCCAGTGTGACCTGGTCCAAATGTTTGTAGTGGGCACGTGGCACCGCGCTAGTGACGACAGGCGCGTGCAGCAGCGGGCAGAGGCCTAGGGCTCCGCCTTGTTGCGCAGCGGCAGCTCTTCGGGCGAGTCGGCGGGTAGCGGCGGCGGCTGGCGCAGCACGTAACGGTGCAGGAGCGTAGCGATCGCGGCGCCGCCCAGCGGCCCCGCCCAGTACACCTGCATCATTTGCACATTGCCCCATGAGCGATAAGAATGTACTTTAGAGACATTGGAGGAGCAAGAGTAGCCGGTAAAAACATTCAATAGGAGTTTGAACGGTTACGACCACAGTCGCAACTAGCTAGTTAACAGGTTTAAAACGCTAGCGGTCCGCCAGACGGAGAGGTTGCGCATCGAATTGCCGCGGACTCGTGAAAGATGCACTATAACTATGTAAAATACACTTATTAACAAAATGGACGACGAGGACGAAATAGCTACTACTAATAACTAAATATAAATATATACGCTTCTGTGCATTCTTTTTATATATATAAAAAGTGGTTATTTTTACTCCCATATTGTAGGGTTGCTTTAAATTGATTTTGTATATTTAAAATTTAGTATAATATAAGAATTAACATTCACATTTGTATTTTTTTCTATTATTCTTTTCACATGTCATGTATGTTTCAGTGTGTAAAGTTAAAGATTTAGACCTGATGTGTTTTTTGCATTTTACGCTAAATAATGAATAAAAACCACTTACACCATCTTAACGCACGGCGACATTTACATTACACATTTCCTTCCTAAATTCCTTCTCTGCATGAATACTGACAATGTTGCTTATCCCATATGAAATTTTTTTTGCACATTCTGTATGGCATAATGTAAAATTTGTAAATTTATTTGCTCTAAAAGTACAACAGTGGGCGTTGGTTGTATAGTACATAATGTATTGTTGCCAACACTTCTAACTTCCTAAACTTAAAAGTTCTGGAAAAAAATCGTACTTGTAAGTCAATGCAGTCAAAAGATACAACCGTTTATGTGCTTATTTTCTATGGCGTCGTGGGAAAACTAAAACATATTCGATACATGCAGTTGGTCTAGAATCATTAAAATTTGCCAAGAAATAGGACTTACAGCACAGGAATAAATAAAAAAAATTGTAAATTATAAATCGGTGAAACGAAACTTCTATCTGTCTGTCAATAAGATTCGACAAAATTTCGCTAGATTCATTAGAACTTTGCGATGTGTTTGTTACATTTTGGCGGAGGAGTAAGTTTAGGTAAGACCACATTTTTTTTAGATTAGTTTCGAAATATAAGTTATTAGTCCTTTAAATATATAAGTAACACTATAAAGTGTAGGATTTTTGTGTTTCACACAGATTAGAGGTGTATAATATAATAACGTATTTGCATCGTAACCTCAAAATTTCGTAGTGTTCAATGACCGTCACAATTATTTGAGTAACTTATTGTAATTGGTCTCCTATGTCAATACCCGTGTTAAAAAGAAGTTTAAGCGGCCTTCTTTGTTAAAGATAACGCGTTCAGTGACATCATATGGTGTGATACACATTACAAATTATAATCATCCTGAACTGTCAATAGCCAATGCTACTGACTGTTCCCGAAGCTAGCCTGTGAACAATAGGCTAATTACTATAATGTTTTTTGAGTGAAATTACGTACAAAATATTTGTTTGTTTATTTCAGGCACACAAGAAAGGAAAATGCCGAAGGTACCCGAATACATAAAGGCGGCCCTTGACTGTCCTAGAGGTATTTCTTTTATTTTTCTTCCTTAAATTAAAGAATTCTACCTCAAATATTCTCTAAATTGGCTGAGAGGATTTTCTTGCGGTTTTCACCCATGTACTAGAGAAACCCGAGGAAAGTCTTAGCCGGGGTGGTCACCTAGTGACAAGACAATGCGGCCCATAACTGTGTAATCTCATGTTCAATTGCTGTAACTTTGTCTTATATTTTTATCTTAAATAGTATTATTATTTTTAATTAATACGGATATGCCATATGCAAATAGTGTATATCTCTTATTAGAAATATCGGGAAAATCATGAATGTAGAGGAGAAATAGTAGTGGGCCAAGAGCCCCCGCTTGTATCACGCAACAGCCACTCTACACTTTCATGTGGGTTCTGTCTTATACTTCATTTGGCGCGTAACAAAAAATAAAGATAGTCAATTTTTACCACGCGCACGCGCACCGTCACGAAAAACTGACACCCTGAAGATAGTCAACATTTTATTTTTCAAATAAAGTTACTAAACAAACTCAATGTATTAAATACCTTTTTTCTATTGTTAGTGTCGTTTTCTTCTAAAAACGTAGAATAAGACGAAAGGTATTTTTTAAAAGATGTTTATCGCGTAACGCCAAAGAAAAATAAATTGTAGCGCGTGTACATAATTACATATACACATTTTTTATCTCTGCCGCGGCGGTCCCACTACCTCGGCAGAAACAAAAAAAGAACTTTGAAAATCGGTCTACAATTAACTCCATAACCACGTAGCATACCAACAACACGTATAGTCGAATAGTATAACCTCCTCTTTTTTTAAGGTGGGTTAGAAATAAATATCGCCAACATGCAAGTTCATAATGTGATAATAATATCGTCAGTTTCTTACCCAGTGGTCTGATTCAAATTTCTGAAGCAAAGCGGGCGCAAAGCTGCGCGCTGGATTGAGACTTGCTCCTGTCATGGCGCCCTGAGAAAGTGTCGCAAAGTCAAATTGAGCACTCAGTCCTCAAAGTTCTAGTACAGATGTCATAGAACTCGATATTGCAACCATCACTTGGCCAAACTTTGGCTGTCGTTCGCTACGAAACCTTCGTAATCATTTTCTGTTAGTGTATGGGCTTGTAACTGATCTCAGTGTTTACGTGTGCCTAGGGATGTGCCGTACACCGACAAAATGCTCGAGTATGTAAGATATTGTGTAACAAACAATCATCGCTTTTTTTCAATTCATTAAATAACGTAGTAGATAGGTGCCACACATACCTACTCACTCCCTACCCAGTCTACTTAGGTAGGCTTTTAATGTAGAAGTCGTAAGATCTCCTATTACCTACTATTAAATAAGCAAATAGGTGTCTATAGTTAAATTTGAATGAAGAAAATAATCCTAATATCGTTAATGATAATAATGTTTCAAATTATAAATAATTAATTATGTAATTAATATTATAAATAAAAAAAAGTGTAAATCTGTGTTTACAGTACCTAAGTGTTTTTTTATTTTTATATTTACATAAAACTAAATTGCATTTTAAGACTCGGTATTTACGACACAACATGGAATAAGATGTGCACCTAATGCAATTTTTCACTGTATTGGAAGGCTTTAAGCGATGTTTATAATTGACACTGAGCATCAGATCTTGTTTCCGGTGTCAATATTTCTATACCATACCGTCTGCCTAGGACGGGCTACAGAAAACTGTTTCACGTAAATTCTACCCAGACTTTGGTTCAGACAGATTTACAACTGCTTGCGCCTAACCATAGACTAACTTCATTCTAGAACTCGTTGTATATAAGAAGCAATAACGTGGACATAGTTCATCAGCAATGCTTGTTTATGCAACAAATTCTGCGTCTATAATACTCTCAACTTGTATTACATTCATCTTAATAATAGTAATAATAATAAATATAGTTGCATGAAAATAAACAATTAATATTATTAATTCAAGTATATTCTAGAGTAAATATAACATAAAATGCTAACCCACTTATGGAAATGTAAAGAAAATGTTTTTATTCAAAATAAAATTATGAAAATTACTTTTTGAACATCAGCAAAATATCTACCACAGGTCCAACCCCAGCCCTGTCCTGAGAAGAACCGGCGAAACAAACTCAGCGGGTCTGTCATCAATTATAACAATTAACTCAGTGATAATAAAGATACTTCAATAATAACAATATACAAATACACTGGATGTCATGCTCGTCTGACGCTAAAGCACCTTTTATCCCGTGCTACTAAATTGGATGTTATATGACGTAAACGTTAACTATTGTATGCGTTGTTGGCGATCTTTTACAACTAAAATACTGACCCCGGCGAATATGAGTCCCGCCACGGTGAGGCCGACCTTGATGGGCGCGGCGGGATCCGACACGCCGGCGTCCTCCGCCGCCCACAGGCCGCAGAGCAGTAGCACCAGCGCGCCCGTGAGCAGCGCCTCCAGCGCCGCTCCGGCCGGCGCGCCCACCGCCGCCGAGGAGGTGCTGGCCACCAACGTCTCACCCTTGAACACCGCCGGCGATAGACCCATTAGCAGCGCGAACCTGCAACAGGCAGCTGCTCAGCTCGCAGCCGAATGAGCCGGCACGACCTGGGGCACCTCTCGTCCATATACTATTGCCGTCTAGTGACGCATTATGATCCGGAGAGCCCCCTGGAAGATGGGGAAAAGGAGGCCAATATACAACTTTGTATGAGCTCATTTTGGACGACATTACTCATCAAAAGGCTCTAACTGATTAGCCCCTAATACTTTAAGAATAATACCCGAGCGTAGCACCGAGCAGCTGCGCCAGGACGTAGACAAGGCCGGGCAGCGGTGGCAGGCGGCGGTCCACCACGGCCGCCAGCGTCACCGCCGGGTTCATGTGCGCGCCCGAAGTGGCGCCGAACCCCTGTACCAGTGCCACGATGACGAAGCCGAAGGCGAGCGCGGGATGCGCCAGCGGTGGGCTGACCCCGCCCTGTGGCAGCAGTGACGCCAGCCCCAGCAGCACCAGCAGCGCCGTCGCCACCGTCTCCGATACCAGCGCGCGCCACCATCGCCGCACCCATGCTAGCACACCCCGTTGGTTTTCTGCCGAGAAAGAATTTTTCAAAAATTCAATATCTGCGCGACTACGTGTCATTAGGTAGCTCATACCAGTTCCACATGTCGTTATGGGTATTTTATGTTTCACTGTGTTCATGTTTGTAGATATGACATTGAGCATGTTGTGGACGGAGCGGCAAGGTCCAGAATGACATCTGCACAGCGCTCGTCCACACAAACTGGACGTGGTACATTGGCGCTACTTATCTACCGATGTAGATATCTGCTCAAAAAAATTTCGTTACGTAAATATTTTCTGGTAGTCTTAAAAGTTCTGATAATCAGCAGGTAGCAGCATTAACACGCTACTGTCGCGTATATCCCTATTCTTGAGCGCTTACAACAGTTGCAATAACAGCTGTGGGTTACCTACATGTCAGTCCGCGCGACTGGTTCAGGTTTCGTGTGGTCACGACCACAAAGAAAACTTATATATTAATGGGATATAACAATTTGACTCTTCGCTATCACAAGCTCAACGGTGCGTAGATCAATCAACCAAGAGAATTCACCCATGTAGGGTTCCGTAACAACAAACAAAAATCCTCACTCGCCTGAAACCACCAGATCCATTTTGTTCAAACCGAGTTTCGTTTGAAGTTGTTATTTAATTCTATAGTTCCATTTTTTGCAATTTTCCTT
>JAFELO010000641.1:15374-64307 GCA_017140195.1 Eumaeus atala | reverse complement strand
AACATGAGTCCCGTACATCCGCAAACTCTACGGAGCCGAGGCCAAGGGCGGGCGGTTTAACGAGGAAAAGCCGTGAGCGCATAAAATTCACACATTAAATACATTAAGTCCGAAACCTGAACAACTCAAGCACATGTGACAACATAGAGGTATGAAAATACAGTGTAAAACAGGCGTGCGTGCCGACTACGGCGCAGGGCAGTCGCATGGCGGCGTCCCACCCCATCCCCCAACATGTCCAGTACTTGAACACAAGGAGTTGTCGTCGTCCAGACCTAGCCGCTAGCGCACACACGAGCCGGCCGGGAGTAGTGGGAGGCGAGCTACTGACCGTCGTTCGCCATGGCGCGTGTCGTCGGAGCTGCGAGCCGACCGGTACTGTCACTGCCGACCGTGCTGTGCGCCGTGCGGCCTCGGCGCGGCGCCGGGGGCGGCGCACCCTCGTGTACGCACGCCGCACGCCGCACGTCGCGCGCTGAACCTACACGTAGATGTCATCCGAAAATAAATACGGCTGCGCATTATACAAACAAACTGGTTGCCTGCCCCGAATATTGAAAGAATTTACGACTGTATGTTAATAATAATCTGTCTACATAGTAATTAAAGTGTAGAATGTGTTGAGACTGTGCACCGAGCGTAAATAGAAAATACTTCCAGGAGTCAAAACTATACTACCAGTACCACAATCCGAAAATATTATTTCATAAATTTTTGTCCGTCTGTCTGTGTGTATGTTGTCGGCTTGTTGTTCGCTTTTCGAAAAAAACTGCTGGACGGATTTTGATGAAACTGTTTTGTATAGATCTTATATGCCGACATATCATGTGGAAACCCAACTAAACCATGAGGGACACGAATATAACGCCTTGAAAAAAATATTCAATGTGTTAAAAACACTTCCAAGAGGTTTATAAATTAAATACTTGAGACTGCTGTGGAGCCCTAGTGGCCCAAATAAACATTATGCGATAAGAATATGACGCCTGAGTCCTCTGGAAGAATTGTTTAGTCTAGATCATTAGCATTTTTGCTACCGAAAGACAATTGTATTTTTATGGATGAGCCATAAATGAGCCATGAGAATGGCCATGAGCCTCACTCTATGATTCGATAGCCTGAGAGATTTACCATAGAGGAGACTGTCTCACATCCGGCCCTGAGCTTCACGCTATGTTACGAGAGTTAGTGCAATGGGGTGGATTCCGATCCTCGTCCCTTGCCCCAAGTGCGTCCTACTCTTGCTCTTTATCTCTCTTCTTATAAAAGGGGTACAAAGAGAAACCCCCCCGGTTGGAATGGCTTCCCCCAAAGTGTTTGGGTTCCCCTCAGGTTATTGAGCTCCGCCGCCACGACAAGACTTGGATCATGGTGGGGTATATATAGGTTATTATTATAGTATATCTGTCAAGATATTTACACAGTCTGTATTGTGGTGACAGCCAAGTCAGCTGATGCCTGTGTTAGTGTCATACAATATCCAGCAGGGCCCGAAGGCCATGAGATGAGGTGCCGTCGTACACGTGATACTCCTCACCTGGAGCGTATCTCTAGGATTGTCACACAGCCCTCCACATGTCATCCTGATGTAGCGCATCAACACATACAAGTATATAACATTATTTAGTTTATTACATCATTATAATTATTATAATAAAAAGTTTCCCTTGGATATTGTTTGATTCGGTATGATAAATACAGTCAGTCGCTCTTAACCCTTAATATCGATGCACAATCACAGTTTAAAATAATCGAATTTCATACCTAAATATAATTTGTATTCTATTATTATTATTATTCTCTTCACAAAAATTGCCATTAAGATGCTAAGAACAATAGGTAGTCGGTAAATATTCTTAAAATAAATAATACTACAGAATTAAATATATCCCCAACATGCCTGTAGCTCCGATGACACTGTACGAAACAGGTTGAAAATTTAATAACGAAAAGAACAATGACCTCTTGATGATCCAAATTACATATCCAGTAACATACTTCTGACATGGCGACACTTCATGAACTGGGCTCTGAGTTGCAGCGGAATCAGACTCAGACTCATGACTGTCCGTTTTAGGATAGATTTTACGAGGCTTGAGGGTGAAACCGCGGGTCACCGCTGATTTTATTATGCATGTGGTTTTCTCTGTATTTATTGTTATTATTTGCGGTCTGCTGTATGTCATTGCTAATAAAGTTTTTGTGTATCGTACCATTTAACCCACTTGTCATTATCGTATTCAAATATTGTAATAAGTTAGGTATGTCGCATGGCAGACTAACGAGGAGTGGTGGCAACGTTTTAGCGGCACCATTAGCCGCAGCTACACTCACACCGGGGTCTAACAGTTGGTCGGTCGGTTTGAAGTATTTTCGAGATATTACAAGTATAAATGACAGTCCGGAATCAGGGAGTGGCCAGTGTCATGCACCCTACATGCCGGGAGCACATTGATTACAATATACACAGCCTACTTGGCTTGCCTCTTACTGTAGAGTACAGCCAACTAGGCTGTTGTAGCATTACTGACTGGACCAGAGGCGCATTCAATCCTATTCGTTAAAGTATTTTGATGTGGGCCGTGGTAACAGCTGCAATCGCGTTCTTAAACACGATAAACACGACTTAGGGTAGGTACTTCAGAGAGGCAGGCTCACGCTGCACTCCGCACAGAGCGTGACCCGTCGCGGCCGTCGCGCTGTCGACACGCTCGCAGGTAAGTCGCTATCGCAACGAGTTTCCGATGTCAGTGTGTTGAAATAAATGCCTGGAGCGCACGAGGAAGTCACAGTGTAATGTATTTAAAGTTATTGTAATTACTCGTATTGTGTTTGTTGAGCGCGTGGCCTTGGCGCAGCCGGCGGCCGGCGTGCGTCCACTGCCGGTTGTCGTCTACGGGCTGCTCGTGCCCAGCAGGAGCGGCGGTCGCGCAGCAGCTGGTAGGTAGTAAGTCAGGGACGCCGCTGAACTTACCCACTTAGCACCAATCGGCGTTGTCGACAGTAAATGACAGTTATACAATTTTAATTAATTTGTAGGTACTTACGTAGGTTTGGTGTGCAGGTACGTGTGTAGGTACATGTGTAGGTACATGTGTAGGTACATGTGTAGGTACATGTGTAGGCACATGTGTAGGTACATGTGTAGGTACATGTGTAGGCACATGTGTAAGTACGTGTGTAGGTACATGTGTAGGTACGTGTGTAGGTACGTGTGTAGGTGCATGTGTAGGCACATGTGTAGGCACATGTGTAGGTACGTGTGTAGGTACATGTGTAGGCACATGTGTAGGTACGTGTGTAGGTACATGTGTAGGCACATGTGTAGGTACGTGTGTAGGTACATGTGTAGGTACGTGTGTAGGTACGTGTGTAGGTACATGTGTAGGCACATGTGTAGGTACATATGTAGGTACGTGTGTAGGTACATGTGTAGGTACGTGTGTAGGTACATGTGTAGGCACATGTGTAGGTACGTGTGTAGGTACATGTGTAGGTACGTGTTTAGGTACATGTGTAGGCACATGTGTAGGTACATGTGTAGGTACGTGTGTAGGTACATGTGTAGGCACATGTGTAGGTATATGTGTAGGTACGTGTGTACCTTGACGATAAGGCACGTGTTTATTGTCCGTCCTCGGCTGGTAGGAACGAGCGTCTGCTGTCAATGAACCTCAGCAGTCACTTGTGTGCTTTCTTCATCAATACCACGGACCGGGGCGATCAACATTTTAATTATTACTCGTAGAAATACAGCCCTACGAACGAAAAATACACAAATCACAACGACACAAAGTAAATACATATAACACTAGTGTGTCCGATGTAATACAGTGAAATAACAAGCCCTTGCTGTTTTGTATTCCGATTAAATTGAGTGACGTAACAAATACATGTTATCTAGTATCTATTTACTTCTGCGTTTATTAAAAAATATTTAGAAAAATTAGGGCGTCATATTTTTATTATAGAACGTCGTCCATACAAACTCTCCACCTCTAAATGTTATTGTAAAAAAATAAAAAAAAATATTATTGTGATTGTGAAAATAGTAGTAGTATTCATATTACCCACTTTATCATGTTACATACCTATTACGATGTAAATACTATCCTGTGTTCTTCACACTTATTCAATTGAATGTCACAAAAAGGTTCCTTGTTAAGTACTTACTACCTACTTATTGCCCACATATTTATAAATTATAATAAGAAAAATTACGTTTAGCAGTTCATTTGAAATAAGAACATTAGTTTAATTTGCATAGATATTAATGATTGTTCTGGGAAGATCACTGCATTTATCCACTAATAAGGACCTCTATTATTATATAATTATATGTTACATATATGAATGTTAATACCGACGACGTATACGAGTAGTGACCCAACCGCCCCACCGCCCCACCGCCCGAGCGTAAGACCGCACGACCGCATGACAGCACGACCGCACGACCGCATGACAGCACGATCGCCTGACCGCACGACCGCCCGACCGCACGACCGCCCAACTGCACGACCGCCTGAGCGCACGACCGCACGACCGCCCGACCGCACGACCGCACGACCGCCCAACTGCACGACCGCACGACCGCTCCTCTCCCTAAACCTTTTATTCCTATGATTTAATGGATTACACAACTGTTTGCCGACACTCCACATATTCCACTCCCTGGCGTCCAAGCTTCAAGTAGACTCAATGCAGGAATTGGCCCGGCACCTACAGTCCAGCACTGAAATTGTGTCGTCGGAGCCCTATCACACAAGAATAAAATATATTAAAGCCAATGAATATGGGAAGTATCATCAGCCCTTTACGCCATTTATAATTCAATTTCCAGTTTGGGTGACCTAAGATGTAGAATGGTAATGAAAATGTACATATTTGGTTTTTATTAGGTATTATGTACCTAAATACCTGCGTAACTAGCTGGGCTGGTTTACAGTCCTTGCAATCTTACACTGTCTCCGCTTTCTTCTGATTAAATTCGTTGCGGATACCAAGAAAGTTTTTTTCCTTTTCCTTGGGCTCCCTGCGTTCTGATCAGTGGGTTCATAGGGGTTGCTGCTGTTGATCCTGGCGACACAGGAGTGGCGGATGTGGGAATGAGCGGTGGACCAAGCCTGCATAAAATAAAATACCACCTGTGTGATGTAGTTGTCACATTTAGTAACAAGTACTCCTATGATTATAGTCGAATATCTATCTCGAATTAAGGAAAGTTCATTTACTGTGACGACATGTTCAAGATTTATGATTACTTTGTACATCACTTACCTCCACCCACGGTCCTACCCACATCTCTGTCGTTGTGTCCTTACCTATTCTTCCTCTTCGCGTGCCATGTATTCGCGAATGTCTTCAATTGCCTAAAGCTCTGTTCCATTGCGACCAAATCCTGATGATAGACTGGGCCCACTGTCTACCGTTCGATGCCGTCCAACATGATGTTTCGCTCGTTTTTGTACAAGTCACATTCCCACAGTACATGGTCTCAGGTTAAAACCTGAGACTGAGCTTTATGACCGCAAGGACACGATGGCAGGTCACGTAACGCCAACCCGTACAGGCGACCTCTTAAGCACCCGTGCCCTGTTGTTATGTCAGGTTGCACACATTGATGTGCCAGACGCGTTGTAACTTCTGGAAATAAGCAGTACAGCTCCCTTCCGTCGGCACACGTGGCCCAGCGTGACTGCCAAGTGGAGATGACGTCGTCTGCGACTGCGCTTTTCTTTTCCTTACGCTCCTTGTCCTTGAGCTCCACGTACTCCTCCTGCACGCGTTCCGCTCGAAAAACCTCCAGATCGGCAGGCAGAACGCCGGCCAATACTGGTAGCGCCGCACCGCTGCATGACCTGTAGGCCTTCGTCAATAAAATTAAAGCTGGTCTTTGGGTGCGTAATAATGCACTACGTACAACATACAAGTGAGAGCATCGACACCAAAGCGCTGCAGCATATGTCAGGATTGCAACATAGGTTCCGTGTTACAACCTAAGTGGCCGGTACTTCACACCCCACGTGGAGGTAAAGACACGTGAGACCTTCCCGAAAGAGCTGGCGGCCTTCTCGCACATCAAAACCGCATGCAGCGCAAAGGGTCTAGCATCGTCTATGTTGTACACTGAGCACCTTGGTCACAGATACACTCGCGATCGAAGCACCATTCATCCTAATATATAATAGGCTGGGACTTGGCTGAGGAAAATGTTAGCCTATTACGGGTCCCCCAATCCGATAAACTGTTCAAGATAATCGATCATTGTATGCCACAAGGCTTACACCCTCTGATCTTGGCAATTTAAGGATATCCAGGAGGAGTTTCCACAGTGTGGGGCCCAATGCCGAACCCTGGAGACATCCCATTGTGGGAACCTTTCAAAGGTGCGGTTGCCAGATGTACTTCATAACGATTACAGAAATAACTTATGAGAGTCTGATAGATGTTCGGAGAGATGCCGGTAGCTTTCGCCTTTAAGTGTATCATTGGCCACCATACATTATCGAAGGCACCGGAGATGTCCAAAAGGATGAGCGGGACGTACTTATATGTGGAATTATCCACTATCTAGAACACTGATTTTAATCCGCTTACAATCCATGCCGATTTTCAGAAATACCACGATGCAAACAGAGAGCGCAAGTAATTATGAGACATCATTTCCCTTTGGCAGCACCATCAATGAACCTATCTTCCAGATATCTGGAAAGACCTCTTTTTTGTTACACGCTGTGTACATCAGCATCATTTCTCCGGAAGAAGCCGTCTTGGCGTTCCTGATAATCTTTCGAGTGATTCTTGTATTCCGTAAACTTCTAATAATATGATCGACTGCACTGCGGGAAGGAGTATCTGAATCTCTACCAGAAGGAGAGCATGCAGCCGCCACTCGCACTTGTTGGTGATAGCTGTTGTCAATTTCTGCTGTATCATCTGGGCGTAGGGAGTACAGGAGCTGATGCATAGCAGTTTCGATGTTGTCAGAATAACCTTCTAGGAGTTTTTCGGCATGAATAACATTCTTCGTAGGGCGAGATCTACCAGTCGCGGCTCCGTATGCCAAACCCCAAAGAATTTAATTTCCTGTCTCGGCAATATCTCTAAAATGTTTAATTTCAGCCTCCTTCATGGCCACTTTTTATTCTTGTCTGGCTACACGTAGGGCTTCCTGCAGTGAGATATCGCCTGTGGGGTTTCCTCGTCTCGAGTCTTGCCAACGTCGTCGTGTGGCCTTGACTTTATGGCGCAGACGGTCCAGAGTCGGACTTCTCCATTCATAGCCCCACAACTCCCCATCCTTGCGATATCCGAGGTTTATTTTGGCAATTTGCGTAAGGATTTCACTAAACTGCTTAGCAAGTTCACTTGCTGATTTCCTGGAGTCTAGTTTACCAATTCGCAAACATAACATCGATCGAAAATAGGCCCTAAAATAGTTCTTCCGTCGACATCGGTCTTGATACGCTGCTACACACCTGCTATGTAATTAGCTGATGGTCGCTTAAGCTAACACCTTCGTGGATGCGCCACTCTGATATCGGTACTCCTCTTATCGTGAGTGTCAGATCCACATTGGAATAACCATTTGGACCTTTGAACGTTGGAGACTGGCCTTGCTTGTTGTGAATGAATAGACCTCTGCTCAATATGAAACCCTCCATTTGGGTCTTCCTGTACTATGTGTCTCGCCCTCGCCACGTGTATTGACGACGCTCACACAACCAGAGTGAATGCGCATTATTGTCTACGCCAATCAGTATAGGCTCTCCAGTTAGGTGATCCAGACCATAACTTAGGTGTACGAGATGTCGCGCTATGTCATGGCCATACTGAAACTACGCTGAGATTATGTACACGCAGGAGTCTTAGTAATCGATATGCATGACAGTGCAATATTCGGAACTCAGATGGTGGAGCAGCGTAAATACAATCTTGTCAGCTGAAAATTATTGACCAAAATCCCAGCTTTCAGAGTAGCTCCACACCGAATCAGTCTTGTTATGGCCGAAGTTGCATACTGTTTTGAACGTGAACGAAATCTAAGTTCATTTCCCTGTAAATAACAAGCAGCTCAGGTGTGGCAGCCTCCGATCCCTGATTGAGCTGTCCTATCGAAATAATATTTCCCTCCTTAGCCATATTGAGTCATGTTGACTGCCTGTTGTTCCGCATATACACGAGCTGGGCAAGTCGCAGAGTTGGTTACATGAGTGCTTGCCTCTTTACGTTTAAAGCGCTCGCAGTTAGTGCAGCATTCACTTTGTGACTTTGTAGATCAGTCGGAAAAGACAATCGGAGCCTTTTTATGACTACCGACGCCCATGAACATACACGTAATTACTATGCCGATGCTCTACTTCCGCCCCCCCCAAAATGGGCCACCAGCTACTCACAAACCGCACGAAACGCGACACTGAAGGTGCCTGTTTACGGCGGTATCATGTGAGCGAGAGGTACTTCTCCGATCGTGCCGGGCCAATCCCGTTGCATAGGAGGATGTAGTGTCAAGCACTATTCATGGCACTACCCCCTCCTATGCAACATGGCACTGCCTCCTCCTATGCAGCATGACACTACCTCCGCCTATGCAGCATGGCACTACCTTCTCCTATGCAGCATGGCACTACCTCTTAATAAGAGCAATTACATTTTTATGGTGACTATACGTAACGGCATTACGCCGCTAACTTAACGTTTGTCAATTTGCTATAAGCAGTAACATTTGTCCAGTGTCAAATCTAGTGGCGTACCGAGATAACTGTGCGTAGTCTCGGTACGCCACTAGACTAATTCGTTACCAACCGTGCTCTAATATCACAGAGTATGGCGCCCTACTATACAATGAATGTACTGTAGTCCTATTGCGAGAGGAAAATGTAGGTACTTAAAAATAAAAGTCGAATCTTTCGAGGTATTTTGGAGTTTTGACGCTCCTTTTTCCCTAGTCAATACTCCAATAAACACATTTTTTCTCGAAAGGTACTCGCAAGGGGCCGTCGTGCGCTGCGAGTATAGAGGATCGACGCTGCGAGAATATGTAGAGTCTCGACGCCGCGAGTAGATACAGAGTCTCGGTGTTGCGAGTAGACATAAAGGCTGGGCGATGCGAGTAGATTAAGAGGCTCGACGCTGCGATTAGATATATAGGCTCGACGCTGCGAGTAGATATAGAGACTCGGTGCTGTGATTAGGTGTAGAGGCTCGACGCTGCGAGTAAATATAGGGGCTCGACGCTGCGAGTAGATGGGGAGGCTGGGCGCTGCGAGTAGTTATAGAGGCTCGACGCTGCGAGAAGAAATAGAGGCTCGACGCTGCGAGTAAATATATGGGCTCGACGCTGCGAGGGGCTCCTGACTACTGAACCGTATTTGCAATAATAGGGAAGGGTTGTGGATCGATATCGATGTGGACTGCGGAGGTGTACGGTCGTCTCTATCATCAGAGTCAACGCAACAATTGTCGCTATCGAATACTTGCACCGCAGAAGTATCTGCGAAGCGGCACCACAAACGGCAGCCCCCAGTTATCAGCAAACAAACACCATTCAAACAAAGCATTAGACCTATCTACTAGAATCTACATTCACAACATGCAACATTGCTTCAAGCACTATTTGCCCTGTCACTGCGTCTCGAGATAGGCAAACTTTTCGTTTATCATTCTGATGTCACGTTCGGTTATTTTGATTTGAAACAAACAATCCAAGCCGAGGGTCGAGAGGTTATCTCATATCGGCCGTCAAATATAGTTCGTTGCGTAACGGATCCATCGTGTAGATTAGTTAGTAGTGTTTAGTGGCAAGAATAACAATATTTTTTTTCATTCATTTTAATATTACATTATGTGGGATCCCCCAGTAATATTTAATTAATTAATTAAATTAATGTTTATTTTGGTACCATGGAAGACTTACAGCTAAACAAATTAGACAAAAAACGTGTAATATTGCAAACTGACAGCCATTTACAAGTGTTCACGTCTAGAGTTCACTTAATAACACAAAGAATGAACATCTGCACATGCAATGAGTAGGGTTATATCATACAATGTTGGCTAAATAAATTATATGAGCTTATGAATATATATTTAAAAAAGCATGCTGTAATTTATTGTAGTTCCTGTTTGTGCTCACGATATAGAAGTCTTGCCTGTACTTCGTCGAAGCAACTGATACCATTGGTGGATTAGATCTTGTCTTTGATGGAAAATTAAAGGAGAACTTGGATAACACTATCCGAGATGTCTGTATCTATAAGTGGCAACAACTGGTACTTATTACAGAGTTCCAGGTAACGTTCTGACTGATATGAAATTCTTTGGTAGAAACAGACATATTTTGTAAACCTTCTCTGAACATTTTCAATCCGGTCAACATATTTTTAAAATACAGGATGCATACTCTAGGTGGGTTCTGACATAAGTGCAATATAGAATTTTGAATGATTTAGCTATTGTAAATTTTTTTGTGAGTCTCATTATAAACCCCAACGCTGTAGACGCCTTGTTAAGTCCTGTACCAACGTGCGGTTCAAATGAAAATTTTGAATCATGATAAACCCCTAAATCATGAATGCAATTGCATCTAGGAAGCAACTCGTTGCCAAGAGTATATGTTGTAATGTTAGTTGACCGCTTACGTGAGTACGTCACCACCGAACATTTTACGGTATTGAGGTCAAGTTTCCTTGGTCAACAATATTCTTGTAATCGTCATAAGTCAGCCTGGAGTGCAGTACTACCACCAGGTGACGACATGGTGATATATATCTTCACATCATTACTAAAACACAATATTTGAGATGACTTGAGACATGTTTCAATATCGCTAATGTAAATCGTGAATAACAATGGTCCAAGCAATGAACCCTGAGGAGAACCACTCGGGATAGGAACCCAACTAGAAATATAGTTAAGTTAAGAAACACTTCGTCAGGAGATCCGCTCGACCGCATGTTACACTAAAAGTTATATATGCAGCTTTAAGTAACGCATGATGAACGGTGATGAAGATGATTTTGGTATAAGAAATTGACGGATTGTGTTTGCGTATCTGTGTGTGTTTGAAGCGATTAGTGCACGTGTGCGTGCGTGTGTCTTTAGGAAGTGAAAGTTACTTGAATTTGTGTGAATTTTATTTCTATAAAAATGATTCTGTCCCATTATGATTTGTGTCTTTATCCAGGTTGTGGTTGTGGTTTGTGGCATGTGGCAATGAAAGTTGTGAATCTGTAATATATTATATGTCTTGCTTGGTTTGATTATACAGTTTAGTCACATGAGTAAAGAAGCGGATATAGGGGCTTCTAAAGAGCTTGAAAAATTGTTACCTAGTTTAGTAGGGTTGGCCCAACTGAAGAAAATTTTAAAAAAGCTTTTAACATATTATTTTTATATATTATGTCATAAAGATATACATGAGACAGATCGCAGTTGGCCTGTCTAAATCTTTGATGTGTATGTAAAATCTTTATTGTAAATGGGGATGTGACGGATCATTCATTATTTGGCTAAATCCAAAAAAAAAAATTGTTGACTCGTTGCTATTGAATTTTGTAAAGAAACTCCTGAAAAAATTAAGGCAGTTGTAGACTACATTACTGGACAAATTGAATCTTTACGCCCGATTTCTTTATAAACAAAGATGGTGTTGCAATAAATGTGAAGCACGAACTATTTCTAACAATTCGTGCACGATATGTGGGGCTACTCCTCGACTTATGAATGACCTATTAAAAATGACTGCTAGGCTTGAAGATGAAAGTGCTTACCAATATGGATTATTCATATTGCATGCCTGGATACACAGCATGGAAATGGTATTACACATTTGCTACAATCTTGACTTTCAGACTTGATCTGTTACAACAGAAGAAATTGGAGAAAGAAAACAAAAGAATTTGTTCAAAAACGTTTAATTGTCGACAAACCTCGTCAATTAAGTGGAAACTCAAGTGATGGAAATACAGCAGGAAGGTTCTTTTACAATTACACTTTTTGGCAACTGTCGGAAGATGCACAAGAGTCGCGCAATAAAGACTACAGAAATATGCGCCTGCACCATGCCAGAAAATATTCCCATAAAACTTAAGAATGCTTCTATATACTTCAGATCCATACATTTCAAGTTTAAGAAAGCCTTATGTGAAAAATAAACTAATAAAAGAGGCACTAGGTCTTTTGAGGGTGGTACCTGAAGGTGATCCTACATTTACACCGGAAGTAATTTTAGTTAGGAATAGCGAGGATAATAACAATTAGATATAACATTATAAGTGACTAAAACCTATATAATCAATGAATTATAAGATTTGTCTAGTCTGAGATCAATTAGTTTGGTGTGAGATATAGATAGGTACTATACGATTTTATAATTTTATGTATTTTATTATGCTTGTGTGATCAGTAATTGTTTAAGTTTTCTTAATTTTACTCGCATTAGTACATATTTATAAAAAATAAACAAATAACTACTCGTGTTACTTTTTTCACTTTTTCTTTTTTCCACCTAAAATAAATATGTATACATTGGAAGAAAATACAAAACTTGATTATTTTTAGAATCTTTGTATATCACTGTATACATGTGCCAAATGTCAATGCCTCGAAGTTACAGATTTTTGATCCGATACGGACCCAAATTTTCTAGTGTGCGTTGCTCGACATGACAACAAGAATGACACCGGAAACAGAGAAATAAAAGAAAAGTATTCTCGGTTAGTTTATATTTTTTATTTGAACTCAAAACACGCCTAACGATCTAATTTTATTCTTGTATCGATCACTATCCCCGTTGCAAATGAATATCAATATTCAATGAGGCTAAACGTCAGCCGCCACATTGAAGGACGTCTCGCAATGACAACCCGGCTAATCGTTGGGCCACCACTACACGAAACGGTCTGTTTTTGAAAATGGCTAACCGTAACATATTACTACTGTAACTAGGACTTAAACATTCCCCACAAGTTGTCGGTCGGTATGTAATCGATTTTATCAAAATATGCTTCTCGAGCGGTTTTCGTCAATAGATTTCCGACGATTCCCGACAATCTCGAAACCGTTCCAGTTTATGCACAAGAGTGGTCTCCACTGGAAACAGCGTGAAATGTCTTTGGTAGGTTTAAAGAGCATTTGCTTCCACGGGTTTGTATGTCAACGCCAACACAAAACCCTGCTGTGACTGTGATTTCGATATAACGGAGTTTTGATGCAGGCAATGCGAATAGCCTGTTACAGAGCGAATTCTCCATCACCTCCCCGGATAGCGCCGTCACAAGCAACATTGATATTGACACAGGGATAACAATAGACTTTTACAAAGGCGCGGGACATCCAGCAAAACTAAAGCACAAGTTTGTAATGTGGCGGATTATGGGAGCAACTATATGGCAGCATATCTTAAGTAATTTTGTCGAAATATCGTCCCAGCCTGGAGCACGATCCGTCCTCGGTCCCATTATTATGCTCTGCACCACTTTAGAGTCCGTCTCCAAAAATACAAAAGAGAAACTTTGGATATCTGGTGTGTGGGTATTCAATGACGTGGGTAGTTTTATGTTTATGAAACAACTTTTTACTGCATTAACACATTCCAGAGTTTGAAGTAAACTGTGTGGAAAGAACAGCTGCCGTGTGATTTCGTTCTTCAAAATGTTTTATTTGTTTAATTGATTCCCAGAGTGCTTTTGATTTTTATATGTTTTAGTCAGTATTTTTTTTTCATATTTACATTTTAATTTCTTAACTAAGTTGATACAGTGACTGTTGGTAAGTCGTAAGTTGAGTACTCGGTCCAGCGTCTCGTGTCCCTCCGGTCGTGTTACAAAAAAATGTTGTTGTTGTTGTGCGGGAGTTTGGAAGGTGGGCATGGGTGTTCTGTTGACGCGGTACCTCGCGTGCGTTACTACATCAAGGGTGACATCTGTTGTATCTCTCTAGCTTTTGCGATTCTTTCCTGCTCTAATTGTTAATTCAGAATGCACTGGCTGGTAGGTAGTAATGGGCATCTGTTAACACTTACCCTCTCTACTATACCTTCTTATAACGTAACCTTCTAGGTACTCTATTCCTGGAGTGTAGAATCGGCAAAAACTGCAAACTTCACGGGCACAGGTTGTTGTTTTTAGTTGTGATTCTACAACATTTGTTATAATATAACAGGTAGATGAAGGTGAGCACATGTCTTGTGTTTATAATTTAATGACCTCTTATGCATGTCGCTCGCATGTGCATATATGTGCGGCGACGCGTGGGCTGGTCTAGTAGGCTTAGGTAATTTATTCGGAGCTTCTTACTATACAGACAACTGCTATCTACAAGTACATATCCAAGACAATGGCCACCGGAAACTCACAAACCGAATGAAACGTAGCACTGCGGCAGTATCATATGAGCAAAAGGTACCTCCGCAGTTGTCCCGACACAATTCGGCTGCAATACGGCGGACCACTACCTCGTACAATTCGTTCATTATGCTTACAGTAATTATAATAATTTTCGAATCAGCTATACATAACGATATATCAAGAGAAGGACAAATGATAACATGCGAAAGCAATGGTTTCCGGTCTCACACAAAATGAAGCACTTCCGGTTCCTGTAATAGACTTGGAAGTTGCGACTGAGTGAGTAGTAGACTTTATATAGAACCGAACAGTGTTTTGAACACGGGTTTTCATATATCTTTTTATATTGAGACAGACAGACATAAAGGTTTAATGTAACACTTTGAATCTGTCTTTAAATATATCTGTTCGTAAGTATCGATTACTGATACAATAAGATTTAGATTAGCTTCAATATACAGTTTTGCATAGATCTACTTTGACCAACTCGTCGTCACGTTAGGCTTCTCTTCAGGCGAAAAAAAAAAACGGAGACGAATTAAACGTTCCGATGGCGTCATATTTGTGTCATACATTGAAAACTATAGAAACTGGTTCGAGCAGAACAGGTTGCTTGTCTTAAACGTGACAAGTCTTAACAGGAATAATTATATAACTTCACACTAAATGCACTTTTATAAGTTTATAACTGTAGCACTTTTACTTATAAGGTGGTTTGAGTTCCTGCTTGGTGGCTTGTGAGTGACAGGTTATAAGTAAACCTACCTGCTGAGGAAAACCTATACTTAGCATAGGTTTTCTTACGTCACTAGTGCACCTGCCGAGAACGACGTATGATTTTCCTGAATCACAAGTGTGCCTGCCGAGGAAGATGTATGATGAGCATAGGTTTTCCTGTGTCACAAGTGCACCTGCCGAGGAAGACTTATCGCCGTTACACATCGAGTTGTACTGTAGCAGGTGCCTGCAAGATTATGTTTATGAGAATTGTCCCGTTCTCGGCGGACCGTGTGGCTACTACACTGGTGACCCTCGCGCGAATAATTATTATTTGTGTGAATACAATCTCCATACCATTAGCGGACAGCGAGCGGTCGCCGTGACCTTTAGCCGCACACGTCGTGGCTGCGTACCCCGCAAGCGGCGCGTGGCGCGACGGTCACACCTCGTCCTCGTCGATGCTGTGACGGGTTTGCTCCGTACACTACGTCGTAAGGCGAGAGGCGGGCTGCTGGACATTCACCTGACATTGAGACGCCGAGGGCGAGCGGAGTTCATGTGACTACATCGAGCGCCACGACCTGTCCCGGTGACATACCGTAGATCACGCAGCGTACTGTAAACCATAGTGGCCAGAACTGTCACAATCCTATTGAACAGTAAATTGGTATCCGATAAACATAATGCAGCGCAGTGTGGGACTACCGAATTTGTTGGATTATAGAGCACTACCGAAGATCCTCTACAGTCCGGTATCTTTTACAAAAGGGTACCTTTTAATCCGACAAATTACATTACCAATGACAAGAAATGGCGGTGGCGCGTACGAGTTGTAACCTGTTCAAGCCTGCGTGATCTACGTGATTGTAATATTCAAAGTCATGTCGGATTACAGGGGGCGCCGGATTAGACAGGGCCGGATTATCGCGGGTCCACTGTAGTTAGTATGCGAGGAACACATGTCTCATGCTACTACTACACGCAGATGCACACAATTATGTAACAGTCTGTGTAGGCAGGTAAATATAGTGTGCAGGCAAATAATAGGCAGGTAAATATAGCACGTGGAAATAATCATGACTATGTGATTGCGGGGAGGTGTGCTGGGCTTATGTTGAGTGTTAACGCCGAATAACAATTTTGTGGATTGGTCGAGCTAATGAAACAATTCTAACAGGTGCGTCGTTTTATTTCGAACCCCACGCGTGATACAACCTACGGATGTGTATCACGTATTACGTGGCGACTTCAACACTTCTTCCTACACATAAGTATTGTAGAATTTGTTAAATATTGTCAGTATAGAACGAGTATGGCTCTGCTTGCATTTAGTATCATCGGTGAGTGAAGATACATAGTCTTCGATAACTTTTGACCTTAATGACTTAATGGAAGCAAATTACGACATCGACGAGATTTTATTGCTAGCAATTGCTGGTTTCTTTTGAACGATTTCATGATTATTAAGTAACTATGCATTAATCCACCTGAATTATAGTCCGACCGGAACTGCTTTTACGAACGAGACCGGAACCAAATTTCGGTTCAACTTCAACGATCTCAGTTTCGGCCGAAACGGAAACCGAAACTTCCTGACAAGTATTTTTTGAGAAATGTAAAAGTAAACTGTCGTCACATATTCACCACCTTACTCCACAAGTCAAGCGTTACTTAAAAAAAATAACAAGGAGAACAAACGGGGGAGATATCAGTTAGTGAACATAGAAAGAATGGTTACGTTTGGCATGTTACTGTACGGCTAGAGAGAGAGGTTCGGCACACGTGTCCTTGATCCCACAGCCAGTATTTTTAATGTTATAGTGGGACAAATGAGCAGTCGGAGACTTTTTATAAGTACCGGTGCCCATGAATATCGGCATAATACTTGTGCAAATGCATTGTCGTCCTCCTTACCTCCTCCCCTGCAATAAGCCACCGGTAACTCACAAACGGCACGAAACGTCACAGCAAAGCTGCCACTTTACACTGGTATTATGCGAGCGAGAGGTACGAGGTATCGCCCTCGTTGCTCCAGCCCAAATGCTTTGCAATGCAGAATGCCACTTCCTCTTACTTACAGTTACGTTTCGTATGACTAAAGAGGTTTTGCTTTGGTCCTGTGATCCTAAGCAAACTCGTTCCTTATTTTTGAAATTATACTTCTTTGGCGAATTTAGGAAAAAATATAAGGGTAAACTTTTATGATGCATATAATCACGGTAAACTGACACCCTTAAGTTAGCCGTCCCGATATTAGTTTTCAATATAGTTACCAGAAAGCGTTATAATAAAACTTTCAACGTTATAAATACCTTTTCTTTATTGTCAGTGTCGTTTTCTCTACTAACGCAGAAGTGGCGAAAGATAAAAATTTTAAAAAGATTTTTGTCTTTGGTGTACAAAGAACACATATATTTTATATTTTTGTCTTCTATCGCGGAGGGTGACAGGGGGATGTTATTTCCCCAAAACTGTTCACTAATGCTTTGAAGGACATCTTTAAGACTTTAAACTGGGCAGAATGCGGCATAAATGTTAACGGCGAGTACCTCTCACATCTTCGTTTCGCCGACGATATCGTTGTCTTGGCCGAATCGTTGGAGAACTACGTCTACATCGGGAAACTATAGCAATTATGTAGATATAACTTCCAGAAGGAAGCCGCTAGAAGGATTCAGTTGGGTTGGGCAGCATTCCGGAAGCTTCGTCACATTCTCACGTCGCCTGTACCGCAGAGATTGAAGACAAAAGTAATCAATCAATGCGTTCTTCCCGTGATGATCTAAGGGGCCGCAATACGGCCTCTTAGGTCATCACGGAAATGCGTTGGTCGACCGTTCACCAGGTGGGAGGACGATCTCCTTGCAGTGGCCGGTCCAGGGTGGATACGAGTAGCAGGAGATCGGTCGTCTTGGCGTTAATTATAGGAGGCCCTTGTCCAGCAGTGGACCTATAAGGTTTGATAATAATGATGATGATCTTGTAATGGTCGCAAACTTTCATTAAGCTAGGGTCGCAGAGTCGTTGTTTAGGTAGTAATCGCGTACACAAAATACACGTTGACTGCCACTGAAGGACGCCATGGTACTACATTCCCATTGGCCTCTCTTGCAATGCGCAACCGATGCAAATGTTAACGGACTTTTGGTCAAACCTGTAGAACTGCTTGATTAAAGTTTAAGGGTCGATTTAAACCATTAATTTGAAAAACAATAATGAAACATTAATTTTACCAGACAAACGGATAGGTATTAGTAGTTAGTAGGTTAGTAGATATAAATACGTACACACTCATTTATTTACAGACGTTAACTTTTCATAAAAATAAACAATTAAGTACATAGCTTACCAAAGAGTATCTAACTGAACATTAATATCTTACTAGGAAAGAAACAAAAACTCATTTGTTTGTGATATACAATACAATAAAGACATTATAACGAACTATATGATAAAATCGTTCGTTTAAGATCCACATTATGGTCCCAACTAAGTGATTTTTTTCTTATTGATTGCAATCAGCACTTATCTGCAATGAGCATTGCAATAAACCAATAAAACAAATACAAAAATTACATAACGTTGTTGAAAATAATATTTAATTTTTCTCTTTTGCGTAATGGTTACAAAAAAAAGGAAACAATAAACATATGTATACGGTTATGTAATTGGATATTTTCGCCGATGATATGGTAAAGGTATCGAAAGCGCAAAAAAAATAATAGAGAATGAAGCAGAATTTAAAGAAGAACATTATAATATAACGGAGAGACAAAAGAGGCATTATGTATGGTAATTTCGTTATAACAAGACAATAAGGTCACCTTTAATTATCAAATTAATTAAGAAAACGCTATTGTCATGCTTATAAGCTCCTTCTGTTGTTGCTCAATAAATAATTTTGATCGAAGTCTAATTGCATGAATGTGTTGAAAGGAAGAAAGACATGAAAGTCATTTATTTCACGAGGAACCTAAGTTTACATGACACAAATAATGCTGTTGCACAAAATGTAAACCTAGTGTGCCCAGAGCTTGAGCTAGAGCAGAGAACGAGGGTTTCTACTAACTGTTTACGAAGATCTACAGAGAGGAACTGCCTTATTTTATAGAAAACCTTAAAATGGTAAAAGCTGTTCTTTGTGGATTCACTTGTTTCTCGTATCTAACACGACTATCCAACAGTAGTCCTAAGTTACGAGCCTTATCGACCCTATACCACTCTCCTAATAACCTCACATCGAGCGACGCCAGGATGTTGGAAATTTGCCTTTCGGCTCCAAATACCAAATATTTAGCCTTTAAGAGATTCAGGCTGTTTTGTCCCGTCCACATAGCAATTAGGTGCAAGTCACCATTTAGATCCCTTATTGCCTCTTGGATAATAAAAACCATAAAAAGAAACATATAGCTGTAAATTATCTGCATACATATAACAATTGTATTTTAGGATACACTTACTGATGTCTGCGCAATACAAATTGAATAAAATTGGTCAAGGGTCCACCCCTGTGGCACCTCATTCTTTATCGACGACAGGCCCGATAAATTTGTCTCCCCATCATTAGGCCGAATTTCTACAAGTTGCATTCTATTTGCGAAGGTTTTTTATTTATTAGGCTGCACTATCAAAACCGAAACAGCTTAGTTTCATTATTAGCCCTTATTGGTCTACTGCTGGAAATAGGCCTCTCTCAATGAACACCAAGACGACCGATAACCTACTACCCTTCCCACCTGGTGAACGGTCGACCAACACTTCGGACCTTTACTTCAGAACCTTACCGGCCCATCTGACGTCTGTTCTTCCGAGTGTGTGACTAGCCCATTGTCACTGCAGCGAGCCTATTCATCGCCTGATATCGAATACTTTAGTTCTCTGCCTTATGACTTCGTTACAAATTCTGTCGGACAGATTGCACGTTCAATAGCTCGTTGAGCCACCACAATCTTGCGTACCAGTTCTTGGGGAGCCATGTTCCGGCCCCGTAGGTCATGACGGGGAGAACGCATTGGTTGAAGACTTTTGTCTTCAAGCTCTGCGGTATAGGTGACGTGAGAATGTGACGAAGCCTCCGGAATGCTGCCCAATCCAACTGAATCCTTCTATGGGCTTCCTTCTCGAAGTTACATCTACCTACTTGCAATAAAACGTATTCGTCTACGACTTCGAAAATGGCATCATTGACGTTTACCGGCCTGGGAGAACGTGTTCCTTCAACATGACCTTTGTCATGTCCAAGCTCACCCTAAGGCCAACACGTCGGGAGGATTCATTTAGGATGTGCAACATTTCCTGCAAGCTCTCCAACGATTCGGCCAACACAACGATATCGTCGGCCAAACGAAGATGTGAAAGATACCCGCCATTAATATTTATTCCGCGTTCTGCCCAGTTTAAAGTTTTACAGACTTCCTCCAAATCATTAGTGAACAATGTCGGGGAAATAACATCCCTCTGTCGCACTCCTCGAGACAATTGTATTGGCCTTGTTTGACCTCCCGGAATCAGAAAGGACATAAAAGCAGCATCATACGATGCTCTCAGTACTTCGATGTATCGACTTGACACCGCTGTAAAGCTTCCAGAACAGCCCAGGTTTCGATAGGGACATAAGCTTTCTCGTAGTCCACAAAGGCAAGTACTGATTGTACTCGTGTGTCTTTTGTACAACCTGCCCTACGGTGAAAATGTGGTCTATGGTGCTAAATCTTCGGCGAAACTCAGTTTTCGTAGTGAGACGATTCGTCAAGACTCTTGAGACCACATCTTCCAAGCTGCTCCATAAAAACCTTTGATCCTCTATTCTGCTCTATCGCTTCGGTAACCCGTTGCGTATTGTAGCTGCGAAGGACTCAGCGTATTAGTTTGTGGATTCGCTTTGAAAGAAGCTTGACATCGGCAGACGTAACGTCTTCGTGTGCTCTGCGTTCCCTAATAAGTCCAAGCGCCTCATCTGAGAGTTTAGCTTTCCTGCTTGTATACTTATTCCTACAATATCCTTCACCAACGTCCGGCATGCAATTAATCTCGCCACTCATGGCCTCGTCAATTTCCATTGTAGTTTCCTACATCTATCTAGGGCATCGAACCTGTTTTTTAATTCCAGTTGGAATTTTTCGGATCCTACCATGGTTAGTCGGAAGTTAGGTCGGCGAGCCGTCTGTACTAATCGTATATGCTCGCGTCGAAAGCCTATATTCAGACAGCCTCTAACCAATCGGTGATTACTTCCGGTTTTAAAACTGTTGATCATGGAAACATACCTAAATATATTCTTTCGGTCCGTCATAATAAAGTGTAAGTCTAACTCCTTGTACAGTATCGGGGCTCTGCCATGTTCACTTACTATGGGGCTTCTTCTTAGTATAGGAATTCATTAAGAAGAGGCTCTCCTTCTCGAGAAAGCATTTGCCCTTCTTCCGACGTAGTTGAAATCGCAGGGGGCAAATGCTTCCATCCATCATGAAACGAGCACATTTATTCTACACTCTTTGTATTAACTTCGGTGTAAACACTGAAATACGCTAGCCAGTGATCATGTCCATATAATTAAACTTAGATAACAAGTGATATTCAGTCATTCGCACCCGCAAGTCGTCCTTTATAAACAGCTTTATTTGGTATAAGGTCTTTAGTTTATACAGGCAGTTTTTGCGGTGTTATTGTGTGCATTTCAAATTGCCGACTGCAGCCCATATCAGTCCTGTACATCTGTATATGAGGCACGAAACCTACACAGCTCTCAGATCGCCTGGTTATCGAACCAATCATGGTCACGGGTGGACTGAGATGACAGATTCTTTTTCTGAGTCAATAAACCATAGTGCAGTTGCTAAATTAACAGATTATGAGTAGTTAGAATATATTTAATCTTTAAGGATTGTGTTTAATAGTGTAATATTATATAATATAGTGTAGGTAATATATTATGTATGTATTGTTATGATTAAATACGTATATTTTGTACAGGAAAAGTTTTTAGGTTTATGTAAGTGTATGAAAATATTATAAATAAACATATTATCCCATAATCAGACAAATTTGTATGTTTTAATTTTTAATTCTTAATTTGTGTGCTGTAATTGTACCCCTCCATGCCGCCAAAACGGGAGAAATTTTGAAAATGTTGAACCTGAAAATCAGTGTTGTGACTGTTAGTCCTGACTTTAACGGAGGTTTCACCTTTTTGTGAAATGCGCTGCCACCTGAAGAGTATTCTACTTATTGTTTTTCTTCTTCTTGCATGGATGTACTTGCTGTTTTTGTGTATGTCTCTGTAATACCTATATTGTTCCTTTCTTGTATTATTGGTCTCTTTTGGTGCAATGTTCTTTTCGCAAATAAATTATCATTTATTTATTTATTTATATCCGCATATATACCCCAAATTCGGGCACTGACCATGGACGCTGTAGAGATTCTGAAACGTCTGACTACTTAAATAATTAAATAAACCACGATAAAATCCGTAAAAGTAGTTTTACTGTAATGAGTAATATTCGCGTAAACTTAAGACATCAGTTCAGTCAATTAAATACGTGATAACATTTACGCATGTACTTTGTCTATGTACAAATAATATTATATAATATTATCAGCTTCACTTAGTGTTCTAAACAACTAGATAATTTTCTTAACACGGAATAATGCGAGCTGCTGCTAACGCTGGAGCCAGCAGCGCTAACTGAGCCGGCGCGTTTACCTATCTAAACCAATATTTTAAGCTGAACCGGGCTGAAGCCTGTAACATTCATTACGCCTTTACGACACCGGGAACTTTGACAACATTGTCATGTTGTCCGGACGCGTTTGCGTCGCTGACACAACAACGTTAAGATAAAGAAACATTCGTTTGTATCCAAATGTATGCACAGTGCTCGTAATTTATCCACAGGTGATGTCATATGTCATATGTCATATGTTATGTTACAGCGAAGTGTGTTTATCAGTCGGGTACACGGTCGGGCGGCGCGGCGACGGTACGTCGTATGCGGTATGCGCCATGCGGCATGAGAGTTATCTGACAGCACACGATGGAAGGTCCAGTTCAATCGCAAGAAGTTGTGAAAGGCGATCGGGATCACATCGTCGTATCAACTTGTCTAAAAATATTATCTGTGCGTGACAACTCCCCTGTGGCGTCCCTTTAGACGACCGAATAACCATGGTGTCCTGTCGCTCTGGAGCTCCAGGCCACTTCATCATTAGATGAGCGATAGAAACGAGAAGGCGGCGTTGTGGGCACTCGGGGGCAATTCCACATTTCACACCACCCTGCCCCGCCCAAGACCCAGGGTCGGTGCGGGCTGAGGCGCGTGAACACTTTTCACACAGGTGTTGTTAAAAAATCCCGACGCTTTCCTTAATTATTCTATAATCTAGATACGTTACATTATGGTGGTAGTTTACAATAAGCCTAGAATATAGATCTACTACATTATTTGGTACACTTTACGGAAGAAGTATCACATATACACAACTCTATAGAGGAGACAAGAGACGTCTCGCATGTTCCACTTTCGTAAGCGGGGAACCACTCCTGCGACGGGCCGTCGTGTACGGATACTCGGACGCAGTATATCTAATATTCTATGTGGTGTCTATTCGTGTCCCGAGAAGGACACACGCCTTATGGTGCCCTAGTTGGCACTAATACCCCGACTATTGTCCAGACCTAAGACTGCCCCGAAAAGAACAGTTGAAGCGAGTGAACTAGGCCGGGGTTTGGCTCGCTTGTGAGCTGCACTAGACTGTACTTTGTATAGGTGCTATCGATGACCGCTGGTTATCGTTGAAACTTCGCTGGTTCGGGTGCGGCAGGTCGAAATCCTATGAAGAACTAGGGGGACAGAAGCTTGTGTGCGGAAAGTAAACACGGTAATAGTCTTGAACAGGACTGTCTGTTCGCGATATTATGTCCGTTTGCACATCTCCGGAGCCTTCGATAGTGCATGGTGGCCAATGATAATGCTAAAAGCGAAAGCTACCGGCATCTCTCCGAACATCTATCAGACTCTCGTAAGTTATTTCTGTAACCGTTATTTTCGCTTCACAGTTGGCCACCGCACGCTTTAGAAGATTTTCACGACGGGATGTCCCCAGGGTTCAGTATTGAGCCCCACACTTTGGAAACCCCTCCTGGACCATATCCTTAAATTGCCGAGACCAGAGGGTGTAAGCTTTGTGGAATACGCACATAAATGATTTGGCGCTTGCAACCGAGGCACCGTCGCGCGCCGTCATCGTACAGGAATGTTCCACGACCATGAACAGTTTATCGGATGGGGAGACCCGTAATAGGCTAACATTTTCCGCAGCCAAGTCCCGACTATGACAATTAAGGGTCGTTTTAATAGCGGACCGACCATTAGGATGAATGGTGCCTCGATCGCGAGTGTATCTGTGACCAAGGTGCTTGGGGTGCACATAGACGATGCTAGATCCTTCGCGCTGCATGCGGTTTTGATGGACGAGAAGGCCGCCAGCACTTTCGGGAAGGTCTTACGTGGCATGGCATTTAGGTTCCCGTGCACGGAACCTATGTTGCAATCCTGACAAATGCTGCATCGCTTTCGTGTCGACGCTCTCACTTGTATGTTGTACGTAGTGCATTATTATGTAATGAAAGACTAGGTTTAATTTTATTGACGAAGGCCTACAGGTCATGAAGCAGTGCGGCGCTACCAGTATCGGCCGGCGTTCTGCCTGCCAATCTGGAGGTTCTTCGGGCGGGACACGTGCAGGATGAGTGCATGAGGCTCAATAGCAAGGATCGTAAGAAAAAGAAAAGCGCTAACGCGGACGACGTCATCTCCACTTGGCAGTCACGCTGGGCCGCGTGTGGAGGCAGCTGTACTGCTTCTTTCCAGAAGTAACAACGCGTCTGGCATATCAATGGGTGAAACCTGAGTACGTTATTTCACAGATGCTAACAGGGCACGGGTGCTTTAGAGGTCGCCTGCACGACTGCACTGCCATCATGTCCTTGCGGTCATAAAGCTGAAACCAGAAACCATGTACTATGGGAATGTGACTTGTACAAAAACGACGGACGGCATCCACAACAACGGGCAACGCTGGGCCCCGTCTATCACCAGGATTTGGTCACAACGACGTTTTAGGCAACTGAGGACATTGCGCATAAATGGCACGTGAAGAGGAAGGATAGGCAACGACGTAGCTGCATCGAGATAATCAGGACTGACGAGGCCGATGACAAATTCTGTCTTTGTGGTGTCAGGCCCCAGAAACGGAAGAGAGAATTAACGCGAGGGAACTTAAATAATGTGTAGGGAGTCGAGAATTGCACGTTGGGGAACAGAGCCAGTGAGCAAGCCCCCGTGCATTTCCCATGATTCGCTCCGTATACAGTGAGGTGGTTAGGGGCATGGGTGGAGGTGGGTAAGTGTCTGTTCGCGAATGTATAGTCAAAGGAATCACTGGAAAAATCACTATATTAAATCTTCATTAATTCTTCTATAAAATTAATGTTCACTTTTGCACTAATTTCCTTCAGAGTTTCCTCCTGTTCTCTTGCTGTTGTGCTCTTCTTGAAGGCCGCCGAGGAAGTGATTGTGCCAGCGATTTTTCCTATTTTTATACGGTTTGATGGCTCGACTAAGGGGATTAACACCGCGCGATTAGCCTATTTCATTTTATTCGCATTTACCTCTCACTCTTTGATCATAATATTTACATCATAAAATTTTACCATGACTTACGAAAAAAAGTACCTTCACGCCTATTGTCGCCGAAAAGGTAGGTAGAGGTGCGCTAGTACATCCACAACTCGTAAGCCCAGTAGATATACTAGAACACCCACGATTAGTCAAGGTACTGAGGTCCATGATGTCATAGGTGGCAAGCCTATGGCCACTTCGGGCACATTCCAATCCCGGACAATGTAATGTATGCTCAGAATGATCTGATAAACATTTAATAATAGTTGCCGGACCTGGGGATCGAACCCATGACCCCACGCGGCTAACGGTCATAACAGGCGACACCCGCAGCGTTACACCACAGAGGCGATTGACTTTTAACAATGAACAAATATCTATTATACTATAACACAATGTCTTAAATTTACTTCTATTGTCTTTTGTTTAGATTTAACACATATCTACTATTCTACTATATGCACAAATAAGCGTTATCATCACTCCTTCACTATTTCAGGCGGTCTGTCCACAACAACATCCTTAGGTTTGGACTTCAACATAGTAATTTAAATATTTAGCCGGGCTATAAATACTGTTACAATAAAAAATATTACACTTGAATTTGGAATCTCTAATTGTTAGACGATTGTTCATTGTGTTTTCTCTTCTTGGCGTCAATACATTGTACAATATTTTGCGAAAGTACAATGGAGTGGGGTGGTTACGAGAACATAATCGCTGTGATCGCATTACACGAGGTAGGTATGGAGCCAAATCCAATTTAAAAAAACTCTCCATACACTTGGTATTAGGCAAATGTTTGTAAACCAGGCTATTAACAGGTACAATGAGACTTCTTCTGTTTGTGACAGAGAAACATCTGGCCGTCCACGTAGTGTTCGTACGAAAAAGGTGGTCAAAGCAGTAAGGGAAATCATTTCAAGAAATCATGTCTGAAGGCAAAATATTTTATCTCGGGAAGTGACGATAACACGTAGAACTATGTCGCGTAATTTAAGTGATGACTTAGGACTTGGGGCCTATAAGATGCGCACTCGTCGTTTCTTACCTAATATATTAAAGATGAATTGGGTGGTGAAATCGAAACAACTACTGAAGCGGTACGCACTGGGATGAGGATTTTTTGTCAATTTTAACAATTGAGCAACATTTTAACAATCAGAATTACTGTATTTATGCTCGAAGCTCTAAGGAAGCTTCCCAATTAGTCGACGGAGTGCAACGTGGGCATTATGCGACTTCAGTGATGGTTTAGTGGGGTGTTAGCTATAAAGGAGTGACTGAGCCATATTGTTATGAAAAGGTATCAAAACATCGGCACAAGTACATCAAGGTTCTTGAGAAGGTAGCTAAGCCCCTTAATAACACCATGTTCAATATCTAAGTATTCTCGAAACACTCGGAACCAGATCATAAAGCTCGATCTTGGTTAAAAGCAACGTTCTGGCCTTGATCAGAGCTGAGGACTACCCTTCACCTAGACCCTACCTATATCCGCTGGCTTATGATTTATGGTCAGTTTTAGAGAGTAAAGTTTGCTCTGAAGGCCACAAATTATATCTCTCTCTGAATTTGGAGTGAACAATTTCCCCACGGAAAGAGTGTGTGCTTCTATTGACATCTGGCCATAACGTTTAAAGGACTGTTTTGCAGCCAATGGAGATCATTCGAGTAAGCTTTTTATATATAACACTCGTGAATTAAACTAACACAAATAAATATGTAAAAGTAATAAATGTTATTTGCAATTAGAAAAAAATATTCTTTGTTACAATATTTACGGCAAGACTAGGAGGTATACTTCTGTCTACTTAGGACTTAGATGTATATGTTATGTCAAAATCTAAATAAGAAACATCTAAAAGAAATTATGAGCACCATTACTACTAACGCATTGAACCGCCGTACAGTGGAAAATTTGGGTCCGAATCGGATCAAAAATCTGTAACTTCAAGGTTTTTCATCGTATTGTATTGAAATTTGGCACATGTATACAGTGATATACAAAGATTTTAAAATATCAATTTTTGTATTTTTTTTAATGTATACATATTTATTTTAGGTGGAAAAAAGAAAAGTAATATACGAGTAGTTATATGTTTATTTTTTATAAGTAAGTACTAATATGAGTAAAATTAAGAAAACTTAGACAATTACTTATCACACAAGCATAATAAAATACATAAAACTATAATATCGTATAGTATAACTCACACCAATATGATTGATCTCTGATTAGACAAATCTTATAATATTATTTTTTAAATAACTAGGTTTTAGTTACTTATAATGTTATATCTAATTCTTTTTATCCTCGCTATTCGTAACTAAAATTACTTCCGGTGTAAATGTAGGATCACCTTCAGGACCACCTTCAAAAGACTTAGTGCCTCTTCATCCAGATCCTTTGTTGTTCTTAGTAATAACTGCAATTAGTCGTCAAAGACTATTATCAGTTTTGTTAAATTATATTTTTTTTAACTTTGGAGGTCATTACCTCTACCAGCCCTTATGATAACTAAAAAATTGTTTTTCTCTTCACGGCCTGGGAGGAGTCAAGCAAGGCCAACTGATTTTGGTAAATGGCTAGGCGCGCAGCGTAGCGTTTTGTGTGCTCTTTTAATACTTCGTCTATGATAGGCATATTTAGATAGGCATATATTTCGCCATTACGGGCAGGGTGCGTTTACAAAGATCCGCAAAATAGCGTTTTGTGCTCTTTGTAGACACATAATATTTTTTTTTTACTGGCGATGCACCACAACTGGATGTCGTATATCCATACGGGCTTCATTGCGTTTGTATTTTATATGGGTCTTCCAAGTTAATCGGTGGTCTATGTGAAATCCCTAATACTTGACACATTCACAGTGTGGCAGGATATCATTGCCTAGTTGAACCGGGGGGCATGTTCCTCTCTTTAGACTGAATGTAATATGATTTGACTTTGAAGCGCTGGCTTTTATTCACCACTTCACTAGCGGGATTAGCTGTTTAGTACATCTTGCAACTGTTGACTGGCTGATTTGGCTGATCTGTGACAGGATAGATAGGCAATGTCATCCGCATAGGTAGCCACTTTTACTTTATCTGATATTGATATGTCGTAAGTTTATATGTTGTAGAGAATCGGGCCAAGCACTGAACCCTGCGGTACTCCTACCACTATGTTGTAAAAGTCGGAAGTAGCGTAACTATGTCTAACTTGGTATATTCTTTCATCCAGTATGTTAAAGAAAGAGTGTGGTAATACTTGTTTTATTTTACAGAGTAGGCCTTTATGCCAGACTCTATCGAAAGCTTGTTGAACGTCCAAGAAGGCGGCTGAACAGTATTGCTTACGTTCGAAACACTGTCGTACTACGTCATTAACTCGATGATCTTACTCAATCGTAGAATGTGATTTAGGGAAGCCAATTTGATGAGCAGGTATGATGTCACATATATCCATTTATGATTGTAATCGGATTATAAATATTCCTTCCCAGATTTTTGACAACACAGGTTTTCCAGGTTTGTGTACTATAATAATCTGTGAGATCTTCCAGGGCGCCCAGAAGCTATTTAATCCAAAAATTGCGTTAAGAGGATAAGCCAAGAACGTAATAATTTTCCAGGCAGTTCCTTGAGCAGCTTGGGAGTTATCAGGTCAAAACCAGGAGCCCTCTTGGAGGGCAAGGATCGAATCATTCGTGCAATTTCTCTGGGAGACGTCGGCTTTAGACGTAAAGACATTTGAAGATCTTGACTTAATGTAGTGTTCAGTTCACATGCGTTACTTCCATCGTTTGCGTTATTAGGTTGAAATACACAAGACAGATGAAAGGCAAAAGCCTCAGCTTTTTCGCTGTCCGTTTTTGCCCACAAAGAGCTGGTCGTTTTTATAGGAGGGGAGTATTTTTGCGACCTAACAAGTCTTCCAGCGGCCTTCCACAGAGAGTAGTCGTTTTGTACAGTAGGTACCATCTGCTCTAGCGTAGTGTTAAACCTTAGGTCAAATGACTCCTTGAGCATTTTTTTAAGTTCTTTAGCAGCGCGATTAAATCTCGTTTTGTCAGTCGAAATATGTGATTGTTGCCAATTTTCCGTTACGACGCTTTTCCTCCAGCTTTTCTTTGATGGCCATTGGCATAGTAGCAGATTCCTGCGAGTTAGCCAGGCTGAATGTACTTAGCCAAGCTGCCTTTTGTATCAAATAAGTGATGTACAGGTAGGCCTTATCTACATCGTCGCCACATTTCAACGGTGTACGTAAATTAATTTCATTTTCGAAGTAAGATCGAAAATAATCCCAATCGGTCTTATTTTTATATAGTTTCCTCGGTATTTATTTTTTAATTGTTTTCGTGCTCAGGGTGAGAATAACTGGCATGTGATGTGATGATCCGTCTAGACTGGGCTTTAAGCTAGTATACATGTGGCTGACGCCTTTTGCGATGTAAAAATCAAAATCCGGTATTGTACTGGGATCTGACGGCCAGTGGGTCGGTTGGCCAGTGGACCATGTGTGTAATTTCATCATATAAATACATTCCTTGAGCACCACACCACTGGTCACTGTGCAACGGGATCCCCAAAAGATATGTTTGGCATTCCAATCGCTGCTTGAGATAAAGCGCTTACCAAGTGTTTGAAAGTAATGGTACATTTCTAAGGATATTCTGTGCTTTGGTGGACATTAAACGGCTGAGATAACTATGGTAGCAGCTCGGTCCTCCAGTCTAATTACGGTTGCTTGGAGGAAGTCAGTGGAGTATCCTTTTTGTGTAGAGTGCTTTAGATTCGACTTTATGACTATAGCTGATACAGCATGGGCGGTGCCATCAGGATGAGGGGCGCTATATACATGGTATCCATTGATTGAGAAGGAACTCTGTATCGAAGCATGACCTTTGATATGAATGCTACGTCCATTTTGTTATATAGAAGTATAGTTTCTAGCTCCTGGAGATTCGGGGAGAGTCCGTTGATGTTCCATGTAGCCAGTCGTAACACAATCTTTTTGGGACCAGTTTGGTGATCATTGTTGTCAATAGTCCCATAAGGGTATTACGATTTTAATTAAAATAAAAGGATTATTAGGGGTAAAGGGCTATAGAGGTTTAGTTAAACTTTTAGATACATTTATTTGAATTGGTCTTTCCACATTCACAATCCAGGACAGACTTACAATAGTACAAGAACAACAAAATGAGATTAATACAGTTTTTGATATTGGTTAGTAATAGTATGAGGGTATGAAGTCTTATCTGGTAGTTGTCCGAGACTCCCGGCTGCAACTTGGATGCTCCTTTATATCTTTGTTCCTCCCAGACGAATTGTTCTTCAATCCTCATATACCATATTTGAAGAATATAGTTCTATCAGATTGTCATATTAAGTCTCAATTTAATAAGCAAGAAGAAAAGAAGTGAAAAGGAGTAGAGCTCCTTTTTTTAAATATAATTTTTATTTAATTATTTTACGTTTAGTTCACGGCGGAAAAGATGAAACTATTTTACTATGATTTTCTGAAGGCAGCCAGCGTCAGAGTTAAATCAATCCGTCGTCTAAGCCACGCCGAAAAGAAAAAGGAGTGACATTTCTTCAACACAGAGAACATTTAGCCTTACAGTCAAAGATGACAGATATACTTTTTATTAAATATTTAAGTTTCAAAACATAATTGTTACAAGGGTACCTATCTGTTGAAGGAGAATGTCAATTTTTTCACTTTGTCGTAGTTTGGGGAGTTTAACTTTGCTGGGTTGTTGTTCGTTTGTTAGAAGAGTATTGTGTCCGATAGTTTCTGTTAGCAGTGGGTATGGAATCCGGCCAAACACCGCGTCAGAGTATGAGCCTTGTCTTTGGTTAAGTCCAGTTGAGCGTCCGAGATTACCGAACGAAGTCTGTCCCCGCACCTCAGAGCTTGTTTTACATGGAAGCTACTTTCAGCTCCGATGTCATCTGAATACAGTTTTGGCCGAGTTCCTTTTGTTTTCCTAGGCAAGATCTCTCTGTAAACCTTTGCCAGCCTTTGAAGTTAGCGGGGTGATCTTGGAGACACAATGCCCATTTTGCTGGTGAGTTCCGGTCCCTTTTAGGGCCTTTAATGGTGTCATGTCCCTCGGCCTATTTTAAGTAACGACAAGGCCGCATGAAATTGTTTTTAGAGTGTCAGAATTGTTGACAGCGCTTACACTGTACTATTGTTGTTAATTTGCGTGGTTCTTCAATAGTTACACGTTGATGATATATGTACTGGATTGACTACTGCTTTGTTGTTTATGCATGGTTCGAGGTTGAGAAAGAATGTAGAGGTTGGGGTTTAGTTAGGACCATAGCGAGCGCTTATAATTTCTCCTCTTATTTTATTGCAGGTGCTTACAATTGTTTCTGTATTAGCTTCGTGAGGAGTTGTGTGATGAAGGTTCTTAATGATCACATGGTGTCATTTTGTGTCTTTTCTGGAGAATGTATGCCCGATAAGACCTTGAGTTCTTGCGAGGTCGATAACATGTCATCAGAAGATAGCCTAGACAAGCTGTTAGATCAGTGGATGCCTGCAGGAGAGGTAGGTTCATTGCAATATTTGCGTTTTTTAGTAAGAGGGACTCCTTGCCAGGGTGGCTGTGATTTTTGAGTCAGTGGTATGTCTCTCATAGAATAGGGTTGATCTTTTGACGATACTGTATTATTATTCACGCCAGTTAGCAGAGAAGCGTTTGAAATACGTCTTCATTTGTAGCTATACGGGAACAATTTCTGGCTTGGTGCAGGTGCATATTTCTGTAGTCTTTATTGCGCGACATTTGTGCATCTTCCGACAGACCAATAGGAAGAACAGAAAAATCTTTGATTACGATTTCTCCGTGTATAAGTAATTTGTGCATGGAAGATGTCATGAAGAACCAATCATAGTTACTGTCATAAATTTGCTCAATTTCTAAGGTAATACTCCAAATTTTTCAGGATCGATCATAATTCCAGAAGATAGAATTTGTAAAATAATTTACAAGCCTTTAATCAATGTTTCTCCAACACCTGTTATGTTCGCCAAGCAAGTGTAATTTTTCCATTCCAACCTCGTGCTATATTTCCATCACTTAAGTTTCCACTTACTTGACGGAGTTTGTCGAAAACTAATCCTATCTCTTCCCTGGAACGTTTTTGAACAAATTCCTTCTTTCATTTCTTCAATTTCTTTTTTCTTCTGTTGTAGCAGACCAAGTCTTAAAAAGTCAAGATTGTAGCATATGTGTAATACCATTTTCAAGCTGCGAACCCAGGCATACAATGTGGATAATTCATATTGGTAAGCACTTTCATTTTCAGGTCTAGCAGTCACTTTTAATAGGTCTTCCATAAGTCGAGGAGTAGCCCCACATATCGTGCACGTAGAACCCGATGGAATTTTTGTTGGGACCTGAGCCACCTTACCGTTAATCATTGTTAGAAAAAGTTCGTGCTTCACATTTACTGCAACACCATCTTTGTTTATTACGGGCGTAAATACTCAATTTGTCTGGTAATTTAGCCTTAGTTTTTTTCAGGAGTTTCTTTACAAAATTCAATAGGAATGGGTGTACAATAACGAACAGATGAAGGTACTGGATTTTATCAAATAACGGCCTTTGAGAGGTCATCAAGTAATCTAACGGGAACTATTGAAGTGACGAACAGATTGGCATCTGAAATAGTTTCCGATTATTTTGGCAGTTTCTGCTTGTATTGACTTTGGCCAGATGAACCCTCTCATCCCCATTCACAACAACGATTAAATTTCTGTGTTGTCGTTGGAAAACTGTGTGGTCCTGTAAGTCTTGTATATTAATCACTTTAGAATGAGTATTTGTGATTTCGATTGTCGAAGATAGTGGATAGCAAGTTTGTTTTATTTCTTGTTTTTTGTAATATGGGGAAAACATTTTACAATTTCTTTCGTTGGTTAAATTTCTTAGGCACATATATTGTGCTTTAGTTAGATCCAAATCAATAAAAGTACCCAATGCTTCTGTATCGGATGAAATCTCCATTTGGATTGACTCTTTCCACATTGTCTAGAAAACTTTTTTCTTTTCGCTCTCAGACTTTCTTAGCTCTTCGACAAGATGAGCCTCTGCATACTCACCTAAGGCCTAAGTCCTAACAGAAATGCGTTACAAATGTGCTGAAACCCATATTCTGCTAGTTTTTACTAGAAGAATATGGGTTTGCCTCTTTTGAGTGTTTTTCCTTTTCTTTGTTGATTCTGAGGAGTCTCCATAAGCAATGCACGGTCTTCCTTGTTCACCAGAAGTTGATGGCAGTGAATGTGCTTCAGACTCCAGAAACTGTACTGAATATCCTAGCTTGTATTATCCCAGAGCTTATTGAAAGAAGGCAGAATACGTCTTTGAATTGTTTGCATTTGAATGAGCCATCCGCTACTTCAACTTACTTCAACCTAAGAAAAAAATATTTAGGCAGTTTTAGTACAAAAAATGTTTGATTAGGATTATTTGGTCATTAGAGTATCGAATGCAATAAGTATTTCATTCAAATTGTGATATTTTTATAAACCATTTATGATTTCCACATTGCGCCGCGATGAACAACTTCAATAGTAAGTAAGTTAACATATTCTTAATTTTATACAAACTAAAACCGTGTTTTCAAAATAATTTCAACATTTTGTTCCAGAATGTTATGAATGTTATAAAGACTGAACCGTACAGATGGGGCGCGTGGGTGCTACTGGAGGGTGACTAGAAGTAGGTAGTTAACTGCTATTTTTTTAATGCATTATACCTTATGTTATAAATTAATACATGTTGATAAACTATTTAAACTATTATAATATATATTACCTGGTATATTTTTTTGAGATCTGTTGTATTACTTCTTTTATTTTCGTTTATAATATGTAATCAGCTACAAACATATCTTCTTAATCCTTAGAAACACGATATTTTTGTATAACTTTGTGGACCTTAACATCATTTTAATCTAAAATGATCCCATCAAAAATTTTGAATGTTATACAATGCCACACAATAATGATTTATAAACAATAGTAGCATATCTTCACGCCGGCTCCCTGGTGGGGTTGTTAGAGAGAATGAGGATAGGTTCAAACATCACGATTCTTAGATATTTATTTAGTATCTCATGTGAAACGAGAGCAAATCTTTAATAATATAAACATCAGATTACACATTATGGACGAAAATAATGAGATCAATGGCTCAGCTAGTATAGGAATACTTTAGTTTCGCGGTCACTGGAGAGGGAAGGCTCTATCAGCTTAAAAAAATAGTGTGTTTAGTAGGACGAATCCGTACGTGATGTACGCAGCGCCGTCGCCAGCACATCGGCTGCAATTATACAAGGCGCAAGGCTGTCTGCATTTGGAGCACTGTCCTACCTTTGGATCGCGGCCACTCAATATCAGCTGGCTTCATTGGACCGCATTCAACACAGAGCAACTTGAACGGTTGACGACCTGGTTATCTCCGAACAGCTTGATTCATTATATCATGCCATTACGGAGAGATGTTGCCTCGCTTTGCAACTTCTACCGCGTCTACAGCAGCGAAATTCCACTTCAATACATAGGCAGTACTCCAAGTTCCACCGCCACCACGTAGATGTCCCAAAGTCCACAACTGTCCGTTTCGGGCGCAGTTTCTTATCATTGTTGTGGAACCAACTGCCACATTATGTAATCCCGAGCTAATACGGTCAATACGGAAAAGATCCTACTCCTAACTCAAAGGCCAACAACGTGCCTGTACAACTTGGGGTTCCGCTGGTGTCTATGGATGGCGGTAGTACCTACCAGTAGCTCGTTTGCCCCAGTTTATGAGTTACAGAAGACTGTATAAAAAAGAACGAAACTCATAAACACTATTAAATTCATCGCGTTTATGAGTTTTTTGCGCTAAAGCGCTACGCGCCCACACGTCATCAAGTTGCAATACATTTTTGCTTTGATATACGTTCTCCCGACGTAGTTTTTGAGGTTATACTTTTTTTGTGCGCCTTGGGTAAAAATTATATAATCGCTCGCACACCATCACGCAATATACTTCTTTTACGCTAATTACTATCCGATAAGAAGTCAAGATGTTAAAAATATATAAAGTTTTAGTGTTTAAAACTATTTGTGTGCGTCTTCTTGAGTATTAAAAAATTGACCCAGTCACCCAAAAATAATAGTAAAATTAAAGACTTTTCATGGGTAAGACAACAAAATACGTATTTTGTTTTCTGCGCCGTTTGCTAGTGTAATGTGTAGGTACGTGTAACATAGGTAAATAATATGCCTACAATAAAATACTTATCTGTCTTATTGTATATTGAAAAATAAAACCTCCAAATGCTGGTAGCGCTTGCTTAACCTCTGGATGACTACATATAATTTGATATCTATTTTATATTTGCACTCGCTATGGCATGGCCAATGTTTTGTGTAGGAATATGGGATATTGTATGATCCACACTAACGCACTCGGAAACGCCTGCTGTCCCTATCTTGCCGGAAGGTGAGGGAGCGATAGTGTCGTCCCGCTTGCGCCCCAGCCCTCTCGTCCTTTTTCGGAACGCGGTCCGGAATAATTGTTATTCCGTGCCGTGTTTAGAACTCGGACGAAGCCAACGAGCTTTTTGTATACATATAGTCTGGTATATAAGAGGAGACCTAGACCCAACAGGTCCGAAGCCGCACCGCGCGACATACTCCCCGACCTTTTTGAAGAAAGTTCGGGGCAGTGAACAGTGAGTCCGACGGAGAACCTATCACCAACACGAAGAATGCCACGGAAGAAGGTTGAACGGGTGATCGTGAGGAGGCCCCTGTTCCCTTCTGAAGAGGAGAAGAAGGAGTTCCTAGCGCATTTCCCGCAGAAGCGCGCGGCGTCCTCGCCCGCCGAAGGACCCTCCAAGCTGGTCGCAGTGGAGGAGTCACACTCGACCGCCACCTCTACGTCATCGCAATCTCTGTCTGCACACGACCCGCCTGAATCACTGCATACGTCACCTGTGGCTCGCGAGTCGGAAATGGCTGGCCCAGCGGCGCCCGAGGAGGACTCGTCGACGTCGCCGGGAGTCGCCTCCGCCTCCGTTTCTCCAGCGGATCGGTGGACGTGACGCGATATCGCAGCTTCGCCGCCGTTCTGGAGAGCCCCAGGAAGTCGAGCGCTATGTTTAATAGGGCAGACAATGGACCGCATGCTCATCTACGTGACCTGGCCCCGCTGCATGCGCGACCACCTGACGGGAGACCGTATCCGCGTGAACTCCCCTCCCGTGATCCACCAAGCGGACTAGGGACTGCGTGTCCTGCGATCCGGACGAGGATCACACATGCCCATGCATGACACCACCAATCGCTACTCACCACAGTCACAACATACCACATAACACACAGGCCCTAAATGGGCCTGCATTTCCCTGAGCCAAAAGCCAGGATGGCAAACCGCAATTTTATTGCGGCCCCGTTACCGAGGGGATAGTCGTCCCCTTGCGTCCCAACCCGGGTTATGTGGTTCGCCTCGATGCCCGTAACCCCCCACAGTTTCTGTGGAGATGACCAGCTGTGGAGTGATTGGTGTATGTAAATCAAACAAAATCCGAATATTGCAGTGTAAATAATTGATAGGCTTGCGTTTGACAACATCCGCACCTGGTGGAAAGTGATGTTGTGGTCGAAGATGGAGCACGCTTTCCTAGAATGTACCTATCACCCTTGATTCGAATACTCCTACGTCGAAGGTGTAGGGAAACACAGAAGCTGGAAGCGAACTCCACAGCTTAGCAGTACGTATTAGGAAAGTAGATTCGAATCTTTTTGTACATGTGGCTGGAGGTTCCACAGTGCAACGATGTCTGTGGGCGTCTGCTTTTTCGATTGAAGAAAGATGAAGGCGGAATAACTCTGCATAACTCTTTTGCCGTTCATGGAGAATTTTTTTTTTCACGTAACATATGTAAATTGTTTTTCTGCCTCAGAGTGTCTTCATTCGGGTCCTAACCAAGTTGATGTTCTGTGCACTAACTGTACATCCGAAAATGGAATAATACTACTCCGCGCAATACATCTGGAATAATGGCTTCCCCGCATGCAGATGTGTCGTCAGAAGAGAAGCATCCAGCCTTCCAAGGGCAGGATGCAAGAAAAGTGCGCATTTCATCCCAGTCTACCAATTTATAGTGCCCGATCCGTCGTGTACCTTTAGGACTTGGGTTAGGTGGCATATAAATTAAAACAGACTGAACCAAGCAGTGGTCGGAGCTACCGAGTGGAGGTGAAACCAATATCCCCTATCGCTCTGGTGCAGTCGTAAAAAAAAGGTCCGGGCAGTTTTTCGTATGTGCCACAATGTCATGTACACCTGTTGCGTCCTGTACCATCTGGGTTAGATTTAATGCCACAGCTAGTTTACACACTTTTCTTCCAGCATGGTCTGTGCTTTGGTATGGGAAAAACCAATCTCGCTGGTGGTCATTGAAATCCACCAAAAGCACTAATTGGGCCGACTGATACTCGTGTAGAACTGCATCCGCCGCTTCCATAAGATACTCGGTGAGTCTGCTCGTTTCACACTTTTGTGCAGGCGGTATACACATGCCTACGCTATTATCATCATACCTGTATCCAACAGATATTTTTTTTGCGAGATAGGGGGCAAACGAGCAGATGGGTAGTGACTACCGCTCCCATAGACATTTGCAAGACGCCTGGTCTGGCAAATGTCTATGGGAGCGGTCCCTTTAGTTATAATTTAGTTCTTGAAGACCCCTAAGTCCTATCGGATCGGAGATCAGACTCGGACGGTCGGACCTGCGCCTTGTAAAATTGCAGTCGATGGGCCTTTCGTGACTGGCTATTTCATTGACTGGGCCCCCTACAACCTGCGGTCGGCCAGCGGTGAACCGTGCCTTGCTACTCTCAAAGATCAGTCTCCAAAGTGAGCCATTAACGATAAGTAATATTACTAGAATTAACGTAAAGCTACTGCACCGACCTGACTAACCTAACCCTGACTGGCAACACTGAACACCACGCCGGAGCACAGCAGAGCTGTCTTGTAGTGTGAATTCTTTTCAGTGGTGGTGCCTAGCCACGGCCTAAGCCTTCCACCAGAAAGCCACCTGATTAGTAACATCCAGGATTCTCTCTCACACGTGTATTCTACACGTTCAACTTTACGGGTACTCTCCCACGGACGTGGGTGACTTGACACCAAAATACTCGTACTATCACATAATAATTTTCTTTAGCTTAACGAAATGGATCATCAGTTATGTGGAATATGCAAATAGCTAGCAGTAATTGGGAGCTGATTTCTTATTAGCCACAATAACCCATAGGCAAGTGACGGCTTCCGCTACGTAGACATACAAGCGGCGGCGGGTCTGCACGTCGCTAATTAGCGCCGGCCATGCGGCTGCGACTACAATAGAACCCGAACGAAACGCACGTACGAGGTCACCTACACGCTATGAGTCGTAAGAGCTCAATTATAACTTACTGCCAGTTAAGAACAATGTCTATAAATCACTTAAAAGAAAAACACTATTAGTGTAGGGTGCCAGTTAGTCTGTTAAGATTTTGGGACCGACGTGCATAAACACAAAGATATTTGGTTACCTACCTAACTATAGTTAGGTTAGGTTAGGTAATGACTGAAGCAGACATGTAAAATGGCATTAATTTTATGCCACCGACTTAGCTTAATTGAGCTAGGTGATGAAATTTTGTTTCTTCAGACCACTCACAGACACTAACTGATCAATAAATAAAAAAAATACGGAAAGTGATCGATTTAAGACGCACGCACGCACGCACGCACGCACGCACGCACGCACGCACGCACGCACGCACGCTCGTACGCACGCACTCACGCTCGCGCACACACACACATTGTCTCTTACTCTCCTACGAAGCAATAGTCCAAGCGTTAAACATTTAATCCTTTATTTAAAATGTCATGCGTAAGTACATACAAATTTAGTAGAATGGTATTTGTTCGCGAGTTTGTACATTTCCAAAAATGTTCAAATGAAGGTAATTGCGACCGTTTGAAGTAATGAAACACTTCCTTGGCAGTTGCCGCGGCGCAGTCTGTCATAAAGTAATACAACCGCATCCGTTCATCCGTACAAGTTTATAACGACATTATACCAATGTTACTAAAAGCCTCTATTTGACGATCTCACATATTACAATATGAAGACATGTCTACTTTAACAAAGCTCTGTCTCACCTCTCGTGCACATGACGCTGCTACTAAGCAACAATACCTTTAAAAAAAACTCTAAGGGGATTAAGAGGGGCGTTTTAATGACTACCGACGCCCATAGACATTCGTGATTCGTCATGAGTGGACGACACCTCTGAATAACAATTATGTGCATGTCCCGCATCCTTCTCTGCTCTCCTTACAAAACGTACGAAACGAAATTGCATTGCTGTCACTTTACGGAGAAATCCTGTGAGCAAGAGGCATCTCCCTGCTCGTGCCGACCAATTCGGCATTTCGGCACTACCTCTTACTAAAAACATATAGAAGCTATATATAGCGAGCCCTTTCGTAATTTTCCCATCGCGTAACCGTGTGCCCAGGGGGCACAAAGAGATCTGGTAAAACTATGACTAATGTATAACTATAACTTCATAGCCCAACGCCAAGTTTTCATTATATTATGACTATAAGTTCAACATTTTTAATTACGTGGCTATAAGTTAGGTGCCCCCACATTCCCCACCATGGTTCAAGCCTTGTCGTGGCGGTGGGGCTCAGTAGCCTGGGGTTATCCGAGACACCTCGGGCGAAGCCAATTGAACCGAGGAGGTGGTGGCTCTTAGTACCCCTCCTATAAGAAGAGGGGACTAAAGAGCAGGAGGAGAAAAAAGTGGCGGCGCTTTTGCGCAAGAGGCGAGATGGGAACCTCACCTCATTTCACTGTCCCAAAGTCGGTGGGGTTGTCCTGTGGTGCGGGACTACCCCATCAGTGGAGGTGGTGCCGGCCCTTCGGGGGCTGACTTGCCGTCGAGGTGCCCCGATGATTTGTTGTTCCGGGGCACCTCACCAAAGGCGGCACTGGTGGCACTGGCGGTAGTTTTTGATGGTATTCGGTACTATATAATGTGCCGCGAGCCCCACACACCAATGGACCCAAGGCCAGTGAAGGCGCTTAAAAATGCGTTTCCCCGCGTCAATAAAAAAAGGGTCTTCCCTGGTACCTACATTGTTTTTTTACAATTGAACATTTATTTAGTTTACAACAATAACGATACGATTATCGAAACATGGCATTTATACTGTTTGTGTATGTTGTTTGTGGCCTCAAAGTGTTGGAATGAATTAAATTTAAAGACAGGTATGAAGCATATCTGTTACATATACAGCTTAATAATAGTAACTAATTATTATTTATTTATTTTGTCAATTTTTTTTTAAATTCTGTCAAATTTTACTTTTTAACTTTAATAACAATAATGTAATTTCAAAATAATACTCTTGTCCACACTAATCTAATGTCGATGATCAGTATAACAGTAGCAAACTCCCTCTACAACATTACTACCTACTACTTACTACGAATGAGACACGTGAGTCAAGTGTGACGGCCCTGGCCAGGCCCTGACCCTGGTCAGCAATCCTACTTAATACGAATATTATGAAATACCATCAGCTGTCCTGGTTAATCTGTAGTCGTAGCATTTTAGAATAATATAAATAATGTATGTTTTAATTAAGACCATTATCACTTTTGTAATAGAATAAGCTGTTGAAATAATTAAATAAATGTTTTTTTTTATAATGAAGTCGTTACCGAGTACTTCATTGACGCAAACGGAGTAGGAATCCCTGAGTTGTTTCTTTATAAAACTCTGAAGACTCAACGTACGCTTCGACGTTTAGCGGGGAATCGAACAAATAAATTAATTAAATACATGGGAAGACTGAAGAACAGAATTACAGCATCAAGTGATAATCCGGAGCATGAGAGCAACGACTGGGCAGTGAGTGATCAAATTCTTATTTACTTTTCTTTCATTGATTTTCCTTTTGCCTCCGATATTTGTTTTTTTAATTGTTTTATGTACACGTGTTTTTCTCTACGCAGGATATAGATAAAACCTTTCTTGAATAATTATTTTAAAGTAATTAAGGGAAAGAATAATAGGTATATCAGCAAGAACTTTTAAAGTAAAATAACAATACGTTCGGATTTTTTATATATAAAATACAGATAGTAGAAGTATGGAAGGAATTAATCGGGTACCCAATGAAATTGTTAACACTCTTCCACCATTCGAGGGGGATTCTAGAATACTAACCCTACTCGTGTATAAGTAAAAGTGTGAATATGTTTTACGTACATTCCAGGGTGACCAAATGCAAAACGAATACTTGTTTCATGTAATTACCAGTAAGTTGACCGGAGAAGCCACTAGGCTAGTAGGAGAGCGAGATCAAATCAGTAATTGGGACGAATTAAAATCGTTAATAGAACAACATTTTGGTGATCCTAGAACGGAAGAGTGTATAGCGTTAGAACTACAAGGTATAAGATTAAATAGGGGCGAGAATTACTTAGAGTTCTGCAATCGGATAAAGCATATTAGGAGCATACTTTGTTCTAAAATGGAGGAAACTACGCCGGACCAATACATTCGCCGGGCTAAACAGCAAATGTATGCCAACACATCCTATAACGTATATCTCTACAATTTACTATGCCACCTATCTAGGATAATCAGATTAAGGGATGTTACTACCCTAGAAGCCGCCTTAAAGTATAATTCGAACAAAATTTCCAAACGGTTTATAATAAAAATAATGTGAACCGTTTTAATAATCGTACTAACTTTAATAATGTGAACCGCTTTAATATTCGTACTAACTTTAATAATGTGAACCGCTTTAATATTCGTACTAACTTTAATAATGTGAACCGCTTTAATATTCGTACTAACTTTAATAAACGAAATTTTTTGCAGGCATCTTCATCATGATCGCCTAAACCTAAATTTAATAAACAACTTAGAGGCGATAGTTTTATAATAACCAACATAACAGTGCACTTAGGTTTCATCCAAATTCGCCACAATTTAATTAAAGTTTTAGAAATAATAATAATATGTTTAAACCACCTTCGATACAACATGCAATGGCTTTGCGGACTCAGCATTTTGTGAATAATGCCTATGAAATTCGGAACACTGGTTCAAACTCCGATGTTTCGGTGCGATCCGCGATCTCTCTATAACTTCATTGTTTATATAATAATGAGCACATTACATTTGAAGTGGAACAATTTGCCGAGGAGTAAAGTGTAAAAAGTTTTTACATTCAAGCCACCCAGAACCTAAATGCAGATAGATCATCTCGTACAAGTATCAACACTCTAAATCTACGTTATACCTTGATTAACATCGATGATTCTGATCAAACCCAGGAAATCGTTAGTGAGTTAGACAGGGACTTTAAAAAATTTGCTGCTGAGGATCCGCCAGTGGAGACGATTGAACTCCCGGACTCTGATGACAGAGCCACAGCTCACTCAGTATCCAATAGGGAACAGGAAGGTTTTCCGATACTTAAGAAAGCCATAGGTAATGAAAATAGGCAAATATTAGTATATTTTTGGATAAAAATGAACTAGTAGTATCGGAAAGAAAAAAAAATGGGGGTAAAGGGCTATTGAGATTTATTAAGACTTTTAGATACATTTAGTCAGTTGGTCTTTCCACATTCACAATCCAGGACAAACTTAAAATAGTACAAGAGCAACAATGGAATTAATACAGTTTTTGTTATTTGTTAGTAAAAACGTGAGGGTATGAAGTCTTATCTGGTAGTCGTCCGAGATTCCCGGCCGCAACTTGGATGGTCCTTTATATATACCATTATTGTATTTTTTCCTTCATTGTGTTGATGGTCCTCCACTCCTTACATTCGATATATTTGAATAATATAGTGTTTAATAAAAGGAAAAATAAAAGTAAAAAGGAGCAGAGCTCTGAAAAGGAACACACAACCAATAAGATTAACATTCTCTTGGCTTCATGAGCTAACTAAAATCAGGCAATATATATACTCAGCTACAATTAAATAGAATCTAAGATCAAACTTTCACACGCGGCACACACTATTCAAACTAAAACATTATTGATACGGTCTATCAAATTAATGGCCACATACTATGTCATGTTATTATTACTATTACAATGCACACATAAGAGAATTAAGACATTTAAACATATAATAAAATATGGATTATGGCGTCGATAAGAAATTAAGAATTCACCTTTTTTATGAAATATAATTTTTATTTCATTATTTTACGTTTACTTCACGGCAGAAAAGAATACTGTTTAACTATGATTTGCTGAAGGCAGACAGCGTCAGCGTTAAATCAATCCGTCGTCCAAGCCACGCAGAAGAGAAAAAGAATTTAATATGGATATTACCATCAGCTGTCCTAGTTAATCTGTAGCCGTAGCATTTTAGGATAATATAAATAATGTATATTTTTAATTAAGACCATTATCACTTTTGTAATAGAATAAGCTGTAACTCTGTTGAAATAATTAAATAAATGTTTTTTTTTATAATAAAGTCGTTACGGAGTACTTAATTTGCGTGCGCACATCTCGAGGGAAAAACCTATAATTTAATTTATCCCCTAGTTTTCCACGCAAACATAATTTGTTATACGAATATTGTACATAAACGCAACCTTATCCTGTGCGCGCAAAGCGTTGTCTGACCCCGGGCCCACTGCCGCTCGACTCCCACGGAAGAATAATTGTTCCTTATCCACATGCCTACCTAATCATACACAAGTCAGGTACAGTAATATTGCAAACATAGGCCCTGCCAGAAAAATAAATCCATGTGTTAAAATAGTAAGAATATATTTATTGCAAATAAAAGAAAGTTTTTATAACTAAACATATTAAAAATAAAAATCTAAGGTAATAAACGGCAAAACATTTGCTTAAAATAATCAGTACATTTACAAGTTTATTCTCAAGCGCCTTGACGAATCGCCTCGCCAATAAGCTTGACGAATTCCAGCCACCGGAACAGGCTGGATTTCGCAGAGTACTTAGCACTATGGACCACATTTTCACCATAAGGCAAGATGTACAAAAGACACATGTTTGCCTTGGCTTTGTGGACTATGAGAAAGCTTTTGGCTCCGTCAAAGCCTGGGCTGTTCAGGAAGACTTACAGCGATGTCAGGTTGATTGGCGATACCTCGAAGTACTGAGAGCATTATATGACGCTGCTTTTATGTCCGTTTAGATACCGGGAGGTCAATCAAGGCCAATCCCATTACATCTAGGAGTGCGACAGGGGGATGTTATTTCTCCAAAACTACACGCTACACTAATGCTTTGAAGCACGTCTTTAAGACTCTAAACTGGGCACAATGCGGCATAAATATTAACGGCGAGTACCTCTCACATCTTCGTTTCGGCGGCGATTTCATTGTGATGGCTGAATCGTTGGAGAGTTTGTAGGAAATGTAACACGGCCAATAATAACAGTTTCAATTTTATTCAGCTAGACCTCGAGGAACAAGACATGAAGCTCTCCAGATATAATCTTCTTTTCAAGAGAATGTGTTCGCCTGCTTAATGTGTACTTCTTTTCCTTCGTCATCACTTTGTATTCTTCATCCAATAGATATTTATACTTTACTGTCTTCCCTTTGCTCACGTAAATCGCCTTATGAAGTAAGCTATTTTATTTATCCTAGTTATTCGTAAATTTTTTGCCTTTTATTAAAATACAATAGTCTTGTATCTATATCGTTTATTGTCATTTTCTTCACTCTACAAAGCTCACCTGTTCTTTAAGGAGGTAAAACCATTGTTCAGGCATACAAATTACCCTATTATTTGAAGCACGCTCTATAACGAAGAACAGCTGTCCCCATTGTTTTAGGACTGCCCTACCTCCAGAAATCTATAAGTGATGCTCTCAACGTTGTATTTTCCGGTATTCTACTGGTAAAGTGCAAAAAATGGTTGCGATTCTGACCAGAACAGTTATTCTGTCAAGATCATCCGTGTTTTGTGTGTTGTTTCCCTAGTCTATATTTCATTGTATAAATAACCAAAGATATCTACTATATACCTCATTGGCTCTATTTTTCCATTGAGCTCAGATCATCTCAGACTTCGAATCACAGAAGCTTTAATGGTAATACAGAAATGTCTTACGTTCTTTATACCTAGTCAGGTCATAAGTTCTCTCACACAATAAAAAAACTTTTTAATTAAGATTGTCGGCCACAAAAATGTATCTTAATCTTATTGAAGAATCTTTTATGAAAATAATCTTCACTTCAGTGAGAAAAGCGTAAAAACGAATGCGATTAATTGTCAAAATACTGCCCTCACAAGTCTTGTGGAACCTGTTTCTTACATTGTGTTCAATAACAGGCCCTGGATTTTCCAGCAAGATTCTGCGCCAGTCCTTAGAGCTAGAATCACTCAAGACTGGCTCTCCTCCAGTTTAGGCTTGAATCCTTTCGAATACAAAATTGGCTTGACCACTTGGAACAAAAGGCATGCTCAAAACTCTATCCCAATTTAGAGTCGCTCAAGGCACCGCTGATAAAAACAGCCACTGATATTGACATGGACCTAATGCGTGATGCTATAGACAACTGGCCGCGCTGGTTAGTCCTGTATTCAAAATCGCAGAGCTCTATGTGAATAAAAAACATAAGAAGGCACAAATTTTGTTAAGTTCATTTTGGTGTAGCACTTATACAAGTGGTTATTCTAAAGTCAAACACATGTCAATTATTTCACAATAAAGATGTGACATAGCTTACGACCAGGTATCCACGTAATTACGGAAAAAAATACATTATACATGAGGCGGTAGATATATTATTTTGTAAAAAAATATTGACTGAAAATTCAAAATATATCGAGTAGTAAAAGTCCTCTAATAATTAGAAGTATAACGTGGGTTCCTTACAAGAATAGTTTTCTAAATAAAACACTAAAATATAAGTGCTATTTTGTTGTCTTTTCTTCATTTCTCATTGGTACCGCAGATTGTTTACTATTTTTGATATCTAAGAATAAAAAGAAGCATTCACGCTCGTTACTAAAGATAAACATATCAATTTAAACAAGAAAATACTTTCAGTATTTTCAGCACACACACAACTATTTAATAAATGTCATCCATAAGCAAAATTACATTTATTTAAATAATATTTTACATGTTATAAATTAGAAATGAAAAGAGAATAAGTAAAATTAGTAGTTTCTTATAAATAAACTGCACATTCTGGAAATAAACCGAAATAATAAAATAATACGCAGAATAAGGCCAGAAAAGCGATTAGGACTGACAACTTTTTATACAAATGCCATATGACAATTCCGAGGATGAAAGACATTGAAGCAGTAACGCCTTTTTATAACGAGTACCTAAAATGACATCGAATAGAATATATAATAACTTCTATTGACTACACAATAAACATGTGTTGTAATACGTTTTTGTAACTTATAATTTTTAAATGAGTTATGATGATTATAACCTACAAATACTGAATATTATTCGCTATGTTTTTGAAGTAAACAACAAACAAAGTATCCGACACTTTATTTGTTTTTGTTTATCCTTTCATTACTATCGGATTTATCTTTTGACAACGATAAGTCGCTAGTTCCTGTCTTTGGCGCCTTTTTTGACACAAATGTTGATACACAACGGAAACGAAAAATACGAGGAAAGCTGAAAACGGTGATGTGTTGTTCTACGTGAGTCCGCGAAGGATAGGCGGAGTGGCGCGTGCGCCCGTCTCGCCCCCCGCTCACCTCGAGTTCCCTGGCAAGAAAAAATCCAGTGTCACAGCTGTGGCTATTTTTGTCGGATGATTTTGTAGATTGTAATGGTGGCTATTTTTACAACTTGATATCTAGGTTAAAAAAGTTACATTCCCTGTGATTTATTGAATGAGCATAACTCAAGAATAGTATAGCAGATTTTCAGTAACCAATAAAAATAAAAAGCCATATCAGCCACTGTGGCCTTATTCGTAGGACATGACGATGTGTGTGTATGGATGTACGTATATGTGTTTATATATAATATAATATTAATTTTGTGATGCGACGAAATATTTGAACGAGACAGTTGACAGCCTTCCGCCTTACCCCTGGGACGTCACTGAACATTGGTGACGGTGAATCTAAATACGCCGTCCTATGCCGAGTGACATTCGAGCCGCATTCTACGCTCCTCACACAGCACAGCAGATAACAATTTTTTATTTTATTTTATTTTATATATGTTTACTTTGTCTGTGATGTTGTGAAGTAGAGAATAAATATATTTGGACCGCGTAAGTGGTTGTGTCACACAAGACGGATCGATCATGAATGTATGGTTGAGCGTCGCGTCGTTAGTAGGTAGTCGTGCGGACTATCGGCCGGGCAGTCAGCACAGGCAGACAGAATATATAATGTTTATCGAAAACCAAATTGGTCGAAGGCCCGAGGGTATGATCAGAATTGATGTTACATTGTGATAAGTTACAAGGCAAGAAACATTTTAAAAAAGCCGATTATATAAACGATCTAAAAATAAGAAAAGAAAATTTTCCTTTTAAATTTTAAGACTCATTATACAAAATTTATATGATAATAAGTGTTAGTCGCGAGGAATTATATTTAATAATTTTAATCATGAAACAATTAAATTTCATAATTTTAATCATGAAATAATTAAATTTAATACTTTTAATTATGAAATAATTATGAAACCTATAAAAATATTAAATACAATAAATTAAATACATTGCGCCTTGTCTGGTATCTGTAACACAAGTCTTTACGGCACTTAGCTAGGCTAACACACCGTGATAAGTTTACATATACTATAAGTATAAATTTTTAAATTTAAAATTTTGTTAGATGTTCACCTCACGACAACTTCTTATGATAAGTTTTTTCTTTTAAATAATGTTCCCAGGAGTAACGAAGATATACTCGTCGACCCTAATCAGCAAATATACACAAGAAACAACTATTCCGTCATCTTGGACAGTCCGCGTAAGTAATAACTATTCCGTCATCTTGGACAGTCCGCGTAAGTAATAACTATTGCGACATCTTGGACAGTCCGCGTAAGTAATAACTATTGCGACATCTCGGACAGTCCGCG
>JAFELO010000641.1:1797-15176 GCA_017140195.1 Eumaeus atala | reverse complement strand
GTAAGTAATAACCATTGCGACATCTTGGACAGTCCGCGTAAGTAATAACTATTGTGACATCTTGGACAGTCCGCGTAAGTAATAACTATTGCGACATCTTGGACAGCCCGCGTAAGTAATAACTATTGCGACATCTTGGACAGTCCGCGTAAGTAATAACTATTGCGACATCTTGGACAGTCCGCGTAATTAATAACTATTGCGACATCTTGGACAGTCCGCATAAGTAATAACTATTGCGACATCTTGGACAGTCCACGTAAGTAATAACTATTGCGACATCTTGGACAGTCCGCGTAAGTAATAACTATTGCGACATCTTGGACAGTCCGCATAAGTAATAACTATTGCGACATCTTGGACAGTTCGCTACATTGCGTTTACGATGACATCTCACATCACGCCTACTGAGGATTGTCATCCAAACTAGACGCGTATACAACCATTTCTGCTCAATCAGTTGAAGATTTATTTATAAGATATTATTCACAGACTCCACCCGAACAAACATATTTACATACATACAACATGGACCCTACGCCACGAGTTATGAGCATGTCACGTGACAATCTGCTGTGTTGTAGTATCTTTACAGAATGGAGCGTAACGTTCAATATTTCATTGTCATGTCAATTTTAGTCGTAGTTTTGATATTACAATTGTAAATTAATTGGTCGATATTTTATAATTGATTTTATCGAACTATGACTGGGAGTATTAGTAACCCTTTACGTACAATGTATACAACGACTGTTGTTTTTGTTATAAAAAAAATCTGTTGTATGTAACTTGTAGGTTTAATATTATATAAAATTTCGTTGAGAAATCATTACACAAGGTTTACACACTAGTTTTTGTTTTGTCTTTGACCGTGGACTTCTGTTATATACAAAGACCTTGAGGCTTAGTAAAAAACTGCTGTTTCAGATCGACAAGCGAATAAGGAAGTGAAAAGAGAAATATGGAATATGTGTGTACGTGTCTTATTTCCGCATATTAGAAGAATTCACGCGACTTCTGTTCGGGTGTAGTTCACACGCGGCGAAGAGCAGCCCTCAGCAGTACCGGCCCCGGGGCGAGGAAGTAGCCGCAGCAGGAGACTCGCGCCACGCGAGCGAGTACAGCACCGCCGCGCTCAGCGAGCCCAGCAGCGGCCCCGCCCAGTACACCTGCGCACACACGCATAGTAATTATGTATAAAAAATAATCCTTAAGTTTTATCATTTTATTACTTCATCAACATCATCATTATCATCCTTTATCGGTTCACAGCTGGACGCAGGCCTCTTTCAATGAACGCCAAGACGACAGATCTCCTGCATATCCATCCTCGCCATCGCCAAAAGGAAAAAGGGTAACATTTCTTCAACACAGAGCACATTAAGCCTTACGGTCAAAGATCACAGATATCCTTTTTTATAAAATATTTAGTTTCAAAACATAATTGTTACACTGAGAACTTGTAAACATGTTCGGGAAGTGAAATTGGTCTGTAATTTTGTAGAAGTGATTAGTCACCCTTCTTAAAAAACCAAGCCGTGCTTTGGGAGGTACGCCCCGCTGAAGGACAAAATTAAAAATCTTTTATAGCTCTCTTAATACAGGTTGCTCTAAGAAGCTCGACTGTAATTCCTTCCTTCCCCGGAGCTTTTCCCCCGTTTAAGCTGCGCAAGAGCCAGACTAATCTAACTAAAGCTGAGGCAGATGGCCTATCAAATGTCGTGTTAGGCCTACACGCGGATCATTGTTTAGGATATCGGAATGAGGAGCGTGCGACGTATACAAATTGCTATAGAACGCTTCGATCTCATATATGATCCCGGGCTTAGAAGAAACGGTAACCCCAGAATCAGTCCTGACCTTTGTCAGATGACTTCAGGAGCAGCGAAGGTCTCGTTGTATTAGTTTGCAGATTTGATTAGAAAGAAGCTGGACATCGGCAGACGTTCCCTCATAAGTCCAGGCCTCTCATCTGAGAGTTTAGCTTTCCTGCTCGTATACTTATTGCTACAATATCCTTCACCGACGTTCCGCATGCACTCAATTACGCCACTCATGGCCTCGCCAAATTTCCATTATAGTTTACAACATATCTAGGGCATCGAACCGTTTTTAAATTCCAGTTGGATTTTTTCGGAACCTACCATGGTTAGTCAGAAGTCAATTCGGATTATCGACTGTACTAATCGGACACGCTCGTGTCAAAAGCCTATATTTAGAGAGCCTCTAACCAATCGAAGATCACTTCTGGTTTTAAACCTGTTGACCACGGAGCCTCCCTAAATATATGCTTTCGACACGATTTCGTACCTTGGCATTAAAGTCCCCTATAACAACATTGAAGTGAGCCTTACAGGTGTTATGTAAGGCCTTTGAGACATCATCATAGGTTTTCTCCACATCGTCATCGGAATGTGTCGAGGTTGGTGTACTTGTATCACTTTAAAGCTGTACCTCTTAGTGAGTTTACGCCACCCTACTCGACACACTAGAGATTTCAAGGATGTTGCCTACGAGGGACTTATTCACGAGGAATTCCACGCCGCCTTGTGATGGAGTGTCGCTTTCCCTGAAGTGGAATAGGTGACTCGATGACAGATTTACTGTGTCCTCGCCTTGTCTTCGGATTTCACATAGCCCAAGCACGTGCCATCGGATGCTTTCCAGTTCCACCTCCAGCTCAACCAAGTGGTTATCTAGTATGAGCGTCCGTCCGTTAGAAGCAGCCAAATCAAATCGGTGGTAGCAATCCGTAGCCCGGAAATTCTTAGCACCCCTTGTGCCACCCTTACCGTGGCCGCTACCATGGCGAGGACTAGTGGAACTACCGGGAACTAGAGGCCGAATTCTGCTGTTGTCGTTCATTAAAGTTAAGTGTTCGTAATCGCGACGCTGAGCAGGTGGATTGGCAATCGCAGATTAGATTTCGGACCGGATTTCTCTGTCACTATGAAACAGACGGGACGCCAAACAACCAGCTCGCTGAAGCCTCTTTGTTGTTAAGAAACTCGTGCCCCTTGACGGCTCTTACGTCGTCCTGGGCTTGGATTGAGGGTGCGGGTATTCTTAGGCCGCCCCCACACAGCATTTTTGTTACTTATCATAAATTATTTCTATCGCTCAACAGCTTTAACACATTACCCTTAAAAATACATAAGTTCTTGTAAAACAAATCCGCTTCATCACTTAAGGACTTGTACGTTTTTGATAAGCTAGATAAAGCCGAATTCTGTTTCAGTTTTGTTTGTGCAAAAGGTAGATGCAATAAGCCATTATCCATAGCTACACGCCTTGGTAATCGACGTGGAATGCGAAAAGTTACAGATAAACGGAGAGCCGGACAATCCATTCCATTTTGACGAATTTTACGCAGAAAAATGTCCTGTCGTGTAGTTGTTCGCATAAGAGAAGGCTATAAATTTTATAAAAGGTTAGCTTATCAGTATACGTAACCTGTCTATGTAGCCTCATATTAATCTCCTCTGAATTCGCTAAAACGAAGTCGATGTACTTTATAACTACTAAAACTACACTACAGTATTCAGCAATACTACGAACATAGGCATAGAAAATTATTATTTTTGTTTTTGGGTTGTGGAAAAACTTGGTGTTTCAAATAACAAATCCTAGCATTTTGAGCATCTTATTTATAATATTATCTACATGTGGCACAAATGCTAGCTTGCTATCCAAAATTACAACCAGATCTTTTATCGTAGTCACTTCTTTTAGTATGACGCCATTTGTGTGGTATTGAGTAAGGATTATGTTATGATCCCCACCATGGTTGACTAGTCGTCGTGATGCTCTGATGATTGTTGTTCCGGGGCGCCTCACCAAGGGCAGCACTGATGGCACTCGCGGTGGTTTTTGTGGGTATTCGTCACTATCATGTGCCGCGAGTCCCACTCACCACTGGACCCCACCCAGGGTCGGCGAAGGCGCGTAAGTGCGTTTCCCCGCGTCAACAAAAAAATAAATAAAAGGGTCTGGCGTAAGCGAATACAACGCAGGAATATACTCGTAACAGTACCCGGCGGTTACTAACTTTGTAGACTGGGAGCTTGTTTCTAGGAGACATTTCACTTTTAGCTTTAATTAGATAATAAAGCTTATGTAATACTTCTCTTCTTTGAGTTTGCTTATATACTCTTTAAAAGTGACGGCACGATCGTAAGTGATTCCGAGATACTTCGTACAGTTTTCTAGGAGGATTTCCGTCTCGTAGAGGATTAAGGGGCTCATGGCGCGCCTAGCATTCCTATGCCTAGTGCCGCCGACAGCCGCGCTAGCGAACCACAGAACTCTACTCTTTTCAGAGTTTACTTCTATTCTCCATCGTGCGAACCACTCACCGAGCGTAGTGACAGCCCACTTGAGGTTAGCGTGTCAGCGGTGATATTGTCTTGTAGCGCATTGTAAAGGTTGATATCGTCCGCGAGCATCCCCAGCTTTATCCTGGGATGGTGCGGGATATTGGTGCAGGTGAGTTATATGTAGTCCATAATAATAAGTACTAAAAAAAATTTTTGCCACGTCGAGGAAGACTGTGCACGTTTATTTTTACGGTTTAATCCCATCCACACACATTCCCTGAGGCGGTGTACTTGTAATGGATAACCGCGGGCGACGCGAAATGCTTGTCTATGCAGAATTATTTATCCTTACAACATCCTTTATGCACACGAAAAGAGTTCTCTCATAGAGCTTAGTCAACAAACTGATGAGTCTCATCAGTTTGATGGACGGTAGCTTGTGGGTAAGTTTGTAGGCTTACCTGCCTTGTGTATACTGATCACAGTGGCTTCCTTTCACGTACCTTCTGGTGGCAGAGAAAGTCGATACCAACCTCCCGATATACCTCGACCAGAAAAGGGATTAGTGCGCTCGAGGTACATTAAGAGTCTAGCGTGTCGGCCAGTATCTCGGCTGTTGCATCGTCGTCTATTGCAGGAAAAAGATTAGAAATAAATGATACCTGATCGACTACCGCGGAATGTACGGATGAGTCGGGTAAGGCCCTAGCCTTACGGAACTCCATATAGTCCGGGTAGCGAGCCCGGAAGAAAGACGAGGGCCTGTACCTCTGACATGTCCTTCATTAAATACTATTCCACACCAGCCAGTAACCACACAAGGACTGAACTACTTCCCATCACGCATGAGCGGGAGGAGTGTGTGGGAGGTGTTAGCCTACCAAGTAGAGTGTGTGTAGAAGTAAATGTGACTTACTTACTTCGCCTTTCGCAATGTCTCTAGAGTTTCCTCGGAGGAAACTATACACAAGGCAATTTCTAGGAGCACTATCCGCTCGATGTGACGGCTAGCAAATTCGCGAATAAGCAACCCGCGGCTTGGGGCTATTAATAAATCGAGGAGGTGCGATCACTGAAAATTCTTTCACCAAATATTTTGCTTAAAACGAGTATTTATACCGGACAAGCACACAACCCTTTCCGGGTCGAACTTAAAGATAAGATTGCAAAGCTCAGAGCTCGGCACGACTGCACAGGATGGATACCAGAGTGTCTATGTGGATATATCAGGGGGGGCACACACCCAGTGGCTGCGCCAGTCGCCGGTCAGTAGCGCGGGCCCGAGGCTGCGCGCCGGGTTCATGCTGGCTCCGGTGAACTCGCCCTGCAATAGGAACACCGCACAGGCTGACATCATTGCTGAGATCACAAGGCACTGGGAGTACAACACTTGACACTCATGATTTGATTTGATTTATTTATTTAAATTTTACTATTCCCTGTACATACATCTAAGTCAAGATGCACTCAGAAATTAGAATAAATATTACAATTCAAAGTAATGCACATGTTTTTATTCAGAGTTAGTTGGAAGTACATGACTAACATGGAGTGAGTCAAATTAGTTGTGGACATCTCGACTGTTGAATCCAAAGCTAACAATTCAGTAAGCATTTTGACTGTAGCAAACTTGAAAGTAAAAAAAAGAAGTAAAAATAGAGTTAGGTAAGCTCAACGTGAAATTTTTCATGCATATGTTTTCGATCGTTTTTTTAAAATAAATTTAGTCTAAAATTGAGCTAATTTTTATTTCATTGTAATAAATACATTTTCTATTCCTTAGAAATATCAATACTATTTTCACTGAGTGTCTCCCATCGGATTAGGAGAATAATGGAATAGACTATGGGGAGTGCGCCTGCGTCTGAGCACACACTTGTCCGTTATAATGTGATCCTGCGCAGTTGGCTTGTCTGTGTAGACGGCCGCCGTAGTCCAACTGCCGGACCCGTTATATACCCGCGAACACAATGGTTTTTCTTTTTCAGGTAATTTATTAATAATTATTTATTTACTACAGAGAATAGTTTAACTATGCCGACAATGTTGCCATTTAGATACACACTTACAAACACATTGGTTATCAAAACCTCTTTTTATTGTTCACGCAGGAAAACATATTTATGTGTCATCACCGGCCACGGGTGGAGTCCAGTGGTGTGTTGGGCTCGCGGCACATTATAATGCCGAATACCCACAAAAACCACCGCGAGTGCCGTCAGTGACGGCCTTGGTGAGGTGCATCGGAACTACTAATCATCAGGGTACCTCGATGGCTGACTAGCCGGTTCCCTAGGGGACTGAGTCACCTATGGGACCGACAACATCACCACAGTGTTCAACACACACTTTGGGACAGTGCAATGGGGTGAGGTACTCATCCCCGCTCCTTGCCTCGCGCGCATAAGCCCTTCCGTCTCTTGTTCCTTAGTACCTGTTCTTATAAGCGGGGTGTAAAGAGCAGACCCCACGTTTGAATTGACTTTACCTGGGTTCACCCCGGGCTAATTAGCCCCACCGTCACGACAAGGCTTGAACCATGGTGGGGTTAGTTAACAAAACCTAACATAATTTATATCACGTAAGGTTTTAGGCTAATTGTAGTATCTATTGCCATATATAGTACTAATTGTAGTATATATAGAGACAGTGCCAATTCTCATTAATAATCGATGTGGAGAAGGGCAATCTGCGCAGGACATGATATAGTATACAATTGTTTTGCAGAGGCGCTCTCTGTTCCCCCATTCTCATATTCCAATCGGCAATCCGCCACGACCGGAGAGAAGTCCGGCTCAACGTGCTCTGTGAGACACGGGGGTGTGGCACCCCAAAGCTTAGTGAATTCTAATAAAACTACTACACAACGGTGAGAGCAACTGACATTTTAAACTTATCCATACCATATAAGTTTTTCCGAGCAATCGCACAGAAAATATCCACTAAAACGGCTATATTTTCCGCTTGAATCGACTAAGAAGCATGTGCGAGTATATCACTCATCAATTCCACTTTGGTATTCAAGTTTCTTGTGAACTTTTTTAACTCTGGGGAAAAAGGCTTTCGATATTTTTATTCTTTTTGGCACTAGGCAGGTAAAGTTGTGCCACTTGTAGGCACATCACTTTGCTGTGATTACTGACTGTGCACTTAAGTACCTGCATAGATACTTGCTGTAAGTGATTTTTTGTTTCACATTTTCCGTTTTTGGGGTACGGAATCCAAAGGACAAAAATGGTGATATCACTAAGACTCCGCATTGTATCTGTCAGTCATCAGGCTGTACGTCATGAACCGTCACAGCTGGACGTTGATTTTTCAAAGAATACTTGTTGCTGTTGGTGCTGTAACAAGTACTAAAAAATATAATAAATTTTAAAAATTGCGATGGGTGAAAAAACATATAATTCCGTTTCAGGGTTCCGTGTTCAACAATCGAACCTAGTAGTTTGGCCATGTCCGTCTGTAAATAAATTTATTAGGGTACCTCCTATGCCTGCAGCGTGCTGGAGCTCGGAGGACAAGATCCAGGGGAAAAAAGTCAGAGCCGAGACAGTATCAAACGTCGTACTATAATATGCAAACTTAAAAGGGAAGGTTTGTTTAGATCCAGAGACACCACGTCAGAATACGTACAATACAAACTTAGGCCACAACTGTCATATACTATTTTATAGCAAAATACCCAAATACCTACGCCTCCAGGGCATAAGTAATTATTATACTTAAAGGCACATTTTATAACACAACATTTATATAATTAAAGACCTAAACAAGCGTCAGGCGAACAAATCGCGGCCATAACTAGTAGTAGTAAAAAAGTGTTACTTAAACACTGCCAAATGTAAGACGAGATTTTTGACAAGATTTTATAAACCATTTCATATTATTTGTTAGTTACTCACTGTCGAATGTATACAATGTATAAATAATATGTATTTATAAATGAATATTTGTACTTAGAATCTTAATAATCTGCGTAACGCCTGTTTGGGTTAGATCGCACTAGCTCCAATGACGTAATAGGGTAAAACCTAAACTAACAAAGTTTCGAAAGCGTTACCTAACAAGTATTATTTTACGTGAAACCTACTTGTCCTTGTCCTTGTATATTGGGTAATAAGAATAGGCTCCGACGTCATTAGACTAAGTACAATGAGTACTTGAATGTTAAAAATAAATCACACTCTGAACGTGTTAGTACTTACGGCGGCGAGCGCGAGTGCGGCGACGGTGGCGCCGATGCGCAGCGGCCAGGAGTCGCGCAGGTGCCGCTTGCGTGCGTCCCACGCCGCGAGGTTCGCCAGTGCCAGGCAGCCGCCCGCCACCGCTTCGATACACACCGCCTGCACATGTATCGAACAATACGTATCTAAAACAATTTCGTCGTTAACTTACGGGACTCTCATACTCATCCTCTTTAACTAAACTATGCTGAAGTCAAAATCGACAAAAACATAGGTACACATCATCGTCATCATCGTAATTATCAGCCCTTATCGATCCACCGCTTGACACAGGCCTCTTTTAGTGAACACCAAGACGGCCGATCTCCTGCTACTCGCATTCATCCCGGACCAGCTACTGCACGGAGATCGTCTTCCCAACTGGTGAACGGTCGCCCACAACACTTCGTTTTCCTAAACGCGTCCTCCACAACCTTGGTAGCCCATCTCAGGTACACACATAGAGCTGAAAATGTGTGGAGGTCATCAATACACTATTATAAGAATTGTCAAAATCTCAGCAAATTCTAAGTGCGCTAAAAATTGATCAAGGTCAAAGATGTCAGTTTTATTTTTCTTCATTTATCTATTTTTTGTTTCATTAATGGTGAGTGCTATCACAGAAATATTTTATATAGTTGTCAAACTAATTAGATATATGGATCAAAATGTAATAAAGTTAAGATTTCTGTGTGGAAAAAATGTAGAAGAAGGAAACCACTACATAATATATAAAAATTACTTGATTTTGTTATGGGAGACCGCAGATTAAAAATTTTAGATATAGCCGAGATTATAGGCATCTATTACGAACACTAAACATCATAGTCAACGAATTGGATTTCCAAAAGGTGTCTGCGAGGTGGATTCTACGACTGCTTTCAGTTGAACAAAAATAGGACGCAATTGACTATTTCACGTAACTGTTTTGAATCGCTTTGTTACAATGGACGAAACATGTGTTCATTACTGTACGCCAGAAACAAAACAACATTCGAAATAGTGGAGAAGACCTGTTTCACCGCCCCCAAAAGTGTAAGGCGATTTTTTCGGGAAATAAGGTGATGGCTTCAGTATTCTGGGATTCGAAGGGTGTTTCATTTTGATTGATTATCTTGTAAGGTGTCAGACTATAAACTCTGATTACTACTACGTCAGTTACAATTACTTATTACCTGTTCTGGCACCGTCAGACTTCTCTCTGTTCCCTAACTAAAAAAAGTAGTAGGTTAAAGATTTTCGTCAAACGACGAGGTCGAAACTGCAGTGGACACATATTTTGACTCTAGGCAAGAATATTTTTTTTCAACGGTCTAAAATCTAAATGTTTTAAATGGGATATGGCAAACGTGATTTGAACTTGGTGTTGATTATGTAGAAAAATAAAAATATAACTGATTGAGTATGTGTTTATTTTCTTGGTCAGGCCAGATACTTTTCAATCCACCCTCGGATTTATTTCAGATTTAACTCGAATATTCTTTTCTCTGTTGACCGTTTTTGAAAATTTGTTTAATATATTATAATAATTACCTGAGTCTCTGGTCATAACTTTTTAAAAGTTTGGTGACATCAGACTAGAAAAACGACATCAGTTTGTTAATAATCTGTGGTTAAGTCTTACATAATATATTTGATTGATGAATTAGTTTGGTGGTTTAGACGAGAAATTGACGTAAACGGACGGAAAATGTAGATTGATCAATCAGTTGTGACAAGCAAAGCAGATGGTGTATGGGGAACTTTTTAAATAACTCGAGGATCCCCCAATCAATGTGTGTGTATTGCCACCTTATAAAATAAAATTTCACCATCTTCCTCATTGCCAAAAGTACTAAAATGTACTAAGGCTTTTATTTCAATATCCGAAGATGATGCAAAATGTTTCTAGCCGAAGTGTAGCTAGGCCCTCCATTCTCATCGCGTGCCTACTTATTTAGGCAATAGGATGTCAACGTCTGCTGTGGTCTCCTTTTGTAGGTTATACAAATACAAAGAAAAAATTTTTTTTTCTTTAACAAATTATAAGGAGTTACTTAATGGCTAAAATAGTGTTATTTAAAGAGAAACATTTGTGACTGGATCCCAAACTAGATTAAGATCTGTATCTTGGGCTCCAGGCCTCCCTGATGCGGACAGTTTATAGTAACTACATTAAGTATGTTATGGTACATATTTATATATGGAGCCGAGTGCTGATTTACAAAAATAGAGATTTTTATTGCGGCTCAAGAAAGCAAGGATATAAAAATAAAAACAGCATTAAAAAAATAAAAAACAAAAACAATGCATGCCGTTTGTGTGCGTGCGTTCGTGTGTGTAGGTGCGTGTGTGTGTGTGTGTGTGTGTGTGTGTGTAGGTGTGTGTGTGTATGTGTGTGTGTGTGTGTGTGTGTGCGTGCGTGCGAACGGGCGTGCGTGCGTGCGTGCGTGCGTGCGTGCGTGTGTATGTGTATGTGTATGTATATGTGTATCTGTATCTGTATGTGTATGTGTATGTGTGTTGTGTGTTAATTAGAGATTCAGTATTGTCATAATCTAAAGAGATTACAAGATTTTCATAATTTAAAGAAGAACAAATTAGGTGTATACCTCATACACCTAATTTGTTCTTCAATTAAAATTTATTCAGTTTTAGAATGTTTATATGGTTCTTTATTTTGTTATAAGGTCTACTGTTTCCAGAATAGATTTTTTTTGGCAAATTCAGTCTTAGGAACTATATTGCAAACTTTGTATTGGTGTCTTGTTTGGTAATCTACATTATTGTTGATGTTTATCTTAGAATGTTTTGATATGATTGGATATTTAATATACAGTTGTCTTACGGTTAATACATTTATTTCGCAATAAAGTTTCCGAGTTGGGTACATGTTAGGCTTTAGAAAGCATCTTTTAAGCAGCATTCTTTGATTTCTCTTTGCTGTTCCACCTCAGATTCTAATGCAGTAAGACATTACAGATTCTACCAGAGCTATATAAACTATTTTAATCACACCCTTATCTGAAACATGACGCAAACTTTTAAAAACATGTGTAAGTTTTCGAATTTTCTTTTCCACTATGTCAATGCGGTTTTTGAAAGTTATTTCTTTTTATCCAGTGTCATTCCCAAGTATTTAAAGTCATAAGTAAGTTCCAATTTTGAGCAGGAGCAAGGAGTGTTGGTTCCGGGGTAACATTTGTGTGCGACTCGCATGATATCTAGAATGATTGGTGATTGAAAATAACATGTATTTCGTTTTTTGTGAGTTTAGTGTTAGAGAATGAGCCGCAAGCCAGTGACAGACAATGTTGAGACCAGCTTGCGTCACATTATAAAAGGCATCCAGAGAAGTAGCATTAAATATAAGTGCTGCATCATCGGCATAAGATGTAATTGAGCAGTTTTTCAAATTGAGGTTGTATAATTGATTCACATAGCACAAAGATAACGTAGGTCCAAGTATACTGCCTTGCGGCACTCCATAATTAATAGAGAGCTCCTCACTTACGGTTTCTCCTATTTTAACGTATTCTACTCTACTTGTCAAATAACTTAATACTAAACTGAGAGGAACTCCTCTAATTCCCAATGCATATAATTTTGATATCAATAGGGACACATATACGGTATCGAATGCCTTAGCAAGGCCCAAAAAACGGCTCAGCATCTCATCTTTTTATCCAACTTACTCGTGACAAAATCGGTAAAATAACAAACTGCGTCATTAGTAGAGCGCCCTGAGCGAAATCCAAACTGAGTGACGGCTAAACGGGCATGACCGGCAGAACATTAAGAGGAATATTATGCGTCAAGTTTTCCCCGATATTCACAAAAAACTTGTTTATGTTCTTTAGTGAATTCTTATGATTGTTTTTGACTAAAAGCTCTTCAGCAGAGAAACATTGTTTAGCTGTACTATTAATGTTCTTAGGTTCCATCCATACCTTTTTACTGTTAGATTTAACTTCTCTTAGTTTTTGAGTTTCACTTTGCTTTTTTTTAGATTTTTAGTAAGTTATTGCAAAAATTTGTATATCTTTTGCAGGTTTTATGCAAAGCATAATTGTTAGGATCCTTTATTGCTTAAACGAGTGTGCATCTTGTCTCCGTTTCTAATATAGCGAAGGAGGCCACTTGTCCTCCACGGTTTTATTATCATTATACTTTTGGATTTTTTTATTATAGAGCAGTCCTTAATTAAGGTAGATAAAATATTAATTAATTTATCAGTTGCAGCATCTAAATCAGCTTCAGTATAAACATTTGCAAATGGTATCACGCAAAAAACCGCGTTGTGATCTGTGATGGATGTCTGAAGGGTAAATGTATACGACAGAAAACTTGAAGTCATCAGTACAAGTTCAATACAACTATTTAATCTAGTAGGCATATAGCAATCTAGGAGTAGACCATGATATGCTAGTAGATCTAAGTAGTTTGTACCTGTATTTAAAGTGTTAATATTAATGTCTCCTACTATTATTATATTCTTTTTCGAAACGAGAGTGGACAGTACGTTATCCAAGGAGATGATAAAGGTTTCTAGACTATCTGTGCTGTCAAAGGAAGGGGGTCTGTATATGGCGAGAATGACAATTTCGTTTTTCAGTTTAATCATTCGACAATTTGCGCCATTGAAGGGAGGCTCTGTTATCTCACACAAAATATTGTTCTTAATAAAGACAGTTAAGCCATCGTTCCGATTGAAGAAAGTGCTAGTCTTAAATGATTTATAGCACACCATTAGTGTCACTTGGTTACGACCGATAGCCAGCACTCATTTAGCACTATTAAGTATAACGAAAATCTTGTTAATAATACCGTGAGACCACCATAGTTGCAGTTTAGACTA
>JAFELO010000640.1:19774-34051 GCA_017140195.1 Eumaeus atala | reverse complement strand
TAGGATCAGTGTCTCTTCACCACATATCTTCAATATTAAATTTTAATACTTCAATGAAAATACTACCCCGTTATTGGGTGTCCCACTGTTGGGCACCTCTAGAGGCTACACAATTGTTGAAAATACTTTGTAACAGTTTCGCGACAGATATATTATACACATTTGGCTTGGCCCTAATTGGCCGGTACAGATTGTCGCCCGGCTCTTGTCAAAGTGGCAGTGTTCGTACGTGCTGCGCTAAATATTACGAAAAAGTGGTATTTTTTTTTACTTTTCGACCTAATTAGTATTGTGTGTTGGTTATAAGGGTGAAATCGAAACGTTTCCGTAACTAAAATTTATTCGTAAGTGCAAAGTGCGTGGTAAGGAATTTATTTTTCAACCCACAACCTGGACACAAACTGTGAGAACACGTTATTTTAATATTAAGTCATTATCGAAACAGTGTTAATTCTTTAATAATAGTTTTAAATATTTTTCTTGTTTAATATGATAGAAAATATGTAATCTTCGGATATTGAATTGGTTTCCTAGTAAATAGCGTCATCTGTTAGCTAACAGCCGCACTTAGAAAGTCTTGCCAGCTTTAAAAGGAAAGAAGAACAGTATTTCTAATTAGTGCATATTTATTATTGTTTTTATTTATTCATTCATCTTTTAAAACTTGATAGCAGTAGGACAGTTGGGAGTAGGCGCTGATATGGCGGATGGTGAGGAGGGGCGACTTCAGCAGCTCTTCGAGATGGAAGTTCGTCGCAAGTCTCTGGAGCTCGAGGAGCTTATGTCGATAGGTAAGGAGACGGCATTCGCTCCCAGGACATCGCTTGCTCGGACACCTCCGCACGGATTCAGGTCACCGGCTGCCACCATAAATTTAAGTACGGAAAACGCGTTCGGCCTCATAAGAGACAAATTACGTCGCCTGAGGTAGAGCAGAAACGGCACAGGAGGTGTGAGGAGCGCCGCACAGTCTCGCGACCGGCTTTGGCTCCTCCTGTTGCGAGGATCCCTACTGCACCAACGGCAGGTGCTACACCAGAACCGAGCCCTAGTGCGACAACAGCGGCAGTCACAGCAGCCGAATCTGGGTTGATGGCTATGAGCAAATTTCAGACGCTGTATACGCAATACACCACAAAAATTTCTGCACGAAAATTTTGTTGTGTATTGCGGAAGTATCCAACATAATGGTCAGCACAACTAAATTTAAAATAAATGATACAGAACGGGACGCAATATACCAGGCTGTTCAAAGCGTTTAAGTGATAGCTACTGCCTTAGAACTGAAGCTTGCCGAGTCTGAACACCAAGTGATAGCGACAAAGCTAAAATACGCGAAACTAGAACTTGACCATGAGCTCCGGTAACCCAGCAAGCATTTGCTCATTTCCGTTGGTCACTCCAGCCGCATCGCTCTCGAAGCGACCGCAGGGCCAGCCAACGGTCGCCATACCTGCTAACCAGGGTCAGGCAGTACTGTTTTACCCAAACACAGAGGACATCAAGACTTCTGAGGGCACCAAATATGAGCTGCAGAAGGCAGTAAAACCAGGCAGCTTGTGCCGACCAGTGCAATCATAATTAAAGAGGCGACTCGTTGCACTCTCTCACTTACAGGCTCCGCCCATTCCGAACATTACTATGATTAAGATACTGTATACCCATAATCTCCGAGTAAAACATCTATGACATACGGGCGAACAGGCGGACATGACGAAATTACAAGTGTTCATTTGGCTACGGCTCCCTAAAAATGTAAAGGTGAAAAAAACCGGTCAAGTACGAGATGAACTCCGAGGTTACAGCAACGGGAGGTGCGAGCGGGACAACAGTTAAAAATGATCAAATTTAAATTTGCTGTTTCATATGTACTTTGTATACAACAAAATCCCCAAAGGCTGTCTGTCTCTATGTGATCCATCTCAAAACCTACGGAACGGATTCCTTTTATATTCTTTTTATTCATTCTGTATTATATAACATCACGCCAGGACAAATAACATTTATTATTTACAAAGTAATGACAGTGCTTACTGCTAGTAAGAAATTAATAGAAATGAAAAAAAAATCAAAATCTGATATAGAAAATTCTCAGATTTCTTTCCAATCTCCTCCGAACTTGACCCATTTTTATACAATTTTCTGGGAATATTCACTTAATCTAAGTGTTAGTCGAAAAGTATATTTCGACTGTAGATCATATTTCACAGCCAACATTTCAAAAAGCAACGATGCCAATAACAACCATACGCTCAAGAAAATAAAATTCAATTCTGCATATAAGTTAATGTTAACATTTACTAATACCACTCATGCAGTTTATTCGGGATCCAATAATGTTAGGAACTCCCAATAGAATGGTAACAAAACCCGGAAAAATACAAAACAACAGGGCACGTGGAGTGCCTCCAAGACGAGAGGGAATTTAATATATTTCATTCTATAGACAAGTGCCGCGTAAACAGTGGTTTATTAGGGAAGAGAACAAAATACCGGACTGGAAACTGAAGCAAAATAAACAATCTTAGATTAACTAAATCTATTTTATTTTGTTTGCGAAAAGGCTGCAAATCTTAGACTGACTAAAGAATAAAAAGATATTTAGTTTTATTATATTTATTAAAATGATTACCGCAAACATTTTCTTCTGACATGACATGTCAGATGTTGCTCGAATGTCTCCAGAGGAAGAAAAGAAAAGACGCGTATGGCACACCGCTCGATCCCACCGCTGCTGCTGTCGATCTCACCGCTGTTACTGCCCCTGTGTCGCCTGGATCCACAGTGGCAACCACCGTGACTTAAAAACTGTCTTAGGGGCCCCCTATTTAATCAGAATAAAATAGGAGGAGTAGGAAATGATTCTAATTTCCCTTTCAAATCGACGCAGGAGACAGTGCAAGATTACAATGACTTTAAAAGCCAATTAAAGTGAGTGTAGCCAGATGAGGGCTAGCTGCGATGAGCCACGGAGATAATAAATCAAGATACATGCTCTGTTACAATAAAATAGAATTTAACATACAACTTTCACACGTGGCGTATACTATTCAAACCAACACGTTAATGATACGGCCTATCAAATTAATATCCATAGAGGTCATGTAAATAACCATATCAAAATGCACACACAAAAGAATCAAGACAAAAATTTAACATTAATAAAGATTTTTCGAAACATAAGTTAATGGCGTCGGCAAGAAATCATGAACTCAACCTTCTATATGTAATATAAATAATTATTCATGACATATTTGATATATTTTATAACACGAATATATAGGTTCCCGGCGGAAAAGAAAAATTATTTAATTATCATTTGGGGATGGCAGATAGCGTCAGCCATCCCAAATATGTCCAACCTCCACATCGCAAAAAGGAAAAACAGTGACTTCTTCAACACAGAGCCCATCTTTGTTCTGACAGTCAAAGATGACAGATATACTTTTTTTATAAAATGTTTAAGTAGCAAAAATATAATTGCTGCAGCGGTAATATCAAAGGGTCAGTAGTGGTTGCCGCTGGCGGTCCTGGCAGACGCGAGTAGCAGCGGTGGTAACGTGTGGTGGGTCTCAAGCCCGTATAAAAAATACATCATCATTATCATCAGTCCTTATTAATTGCAAAGCATACTCTAGGACTTTTGAAATTCCCAGTTCGATTGGAAACTTACCTAACTCACTATTTACCTTCATAGTGCATACTCGCAAACGTACGCATGAAAAACGTCATCCTCACTTTCAAGACTTGGATGACATCAATCCTCTGCTCCTCGATAGTTTATGTTAAATGGTAAGACTCATCATACGGATGCTAAGAAATCAAGCGGGTTGTAAAGTTGATAGCGATATAAAATTAGTTGTATTTCGGCGCTTATGGGACAAAGTAAAATCGTCCACAAAGGCATTTTAATGACGTCACTTTGTAAATTTTTGGGACACTTAGTCTCGGAACTGATAGCACCGAAACAATCTGGGATGTTCGTTGTTTGTATTCATGAAACTCAATCAGATTCCAAATCAAAAACTCTGTTCGTACGTCAATACTGGACAGAGATGAACCGGCGAAACAAAACCAGCATGACTGGACTATTTAAATGACAGTTTAACACCACAAGCATTCACACCTCACAACAACAGCAACACAGCTTAGGAGGCAGAGCCACGACCTGACTGCAAGGTTTTGTTGAACTGCGATTTGTTGTGATTATGATTGTAGTCGTGTTCCTACGGGTAGCGAATTTGTTACCTATTTCGAGGCCGTGTCCTTGCTGATTACAGCCGAATTGGGACGACGCGACTGGGGAGGTAACTCTCCCTGACACGATGGTGTCCCAGCGGTTTCAGCTATTTTGGTGCGTTTGCGCTGGCTGCATATTTTACCTAGAGGCTGGCGAGGCAACCAACGCAGTGATTACTAACCGCGAGTCACTGACCAATAATGATGTATTAATTACCACCATGGTTCAAGCTTTGTTGTGGTGGTGGGTTTCCGTGCCCATACACCACGAGCGAAGCCAACTGAAACGAGGGAGCTTTCCTAGTTACTATTAGAACACCTAGATATTTTAGATAGCTGTATATACCTCAGTAGTGTGTATCACGACGAACAGCTTCTCATAATCCGTCTGTCTGACACGAGAGTCCACCTAAATGTCCTACTGTCTTATTTTAAATATTTTTATTTTAACTTACGAAAGTCCTCGAGCCGCGCGTCCGATATCAGCGCCGTCTAGCGTAACTGCGCGGTGTATGTGAATGTTCGTATGTGTGTTAATTATTCTTGCATGCAATGGCTACTAGAATTTGGTAAAGCACAGAGAACAATCTGTAATAAAGTAAAAATAAATTCGTCCCGAATAAAATGAATAGTTTCCTGAGGATAAATCTTAAGCGATTAATACCGCTGAACGCAGCCAACATTTTAAAATATATTTAGATACAATAAATCATCGCCTTTACTATCGCCTATTGATTGATGATATTATAATTGATTGGGGACTTTTGAAAATATATTTAAACTTGTCCATCACTAAATCGAATGAGTTTGTTTGTGAATCGAATTCATAGCGAGGCTCCATTTGGGCGAGCAGACAAATAGATAACAAAGCTGGCAAGCTTTGTTAACTTCGTAATTGCGCAGTTGTGTATCTTTACCTCGGCTTTATATCAGCTCAAGAGATATCCCTACGGGATCATTTTTTTTTTCGGGATAAAAAGTTTTTCATGTTATTTGAGTCATGGTCTATATCTGTGTCGATTTTCACACAAATCCTTTAATAGTTTTTGCAGTAAAATTTTATCATTTCTAAATCGATAGGACACGGTGATATGGCAAATTGTTGAGCACATATCAGATAGAATGATTACTTAGAATAGTTGCAGAATAAACATAGCCTGTCCCATAGAGACGTTAAAATACACATATGGCCTGTTGTGTTGACAGATCAGATTTTAGTGCTATTAATAGAATAAAATACCGCGCTCGTCGAATATCGGTAGCCGTGAGGTTCATCTGCGAGATCCACACACCCATGGGATCGCTCACAGCACCCAGGACTGAAGGCAATACATAAATATCCCCGGAAAACAAACAAAAAACATTGTTTTTGTTTTGCGTGGAAATTTTAATAAAAAAACTGAAAGCACAACAGCCACAATGTTTATAAACAAATATAGTTACTGTGCGACATGAGGCATGGTGTAATCACTCTGAGGTCTCTTTATTCCACTTTATGACAGAACGGTGAATGCCGTATAGGTGTCTAAACCCAACAAATATTACAGTTTCTTATTTGACGAAGATGTACAAGAAGTTTTAGTGGTTCTGCTAGTAGTCAGTACTGCAAAAATTCATAACATGTTGAGTTTTATGAAGGGTTGGGCCTTTCGTGTAATATTGAGACACGAAATTGGGTTGAAATTCCCCCAGAAATCCTGACGTCAACAAAAGCGTAACAGCGTATACGTACCATTTGAGAACATATCGCTGGAAAGGAATTGAATATTTGCTACGCGGGCGCGTGGCCCGGGAACGTCCATCTTGGATTGTTGAACGATGCCATTGTTCACAGCAGTGGAGTCTACAACTGTTGTTCTGTTTTTATTATCACTTTAACCATCAGATTGTGTTTGTATAGGAATAGAGAGAAATCCGATCTCTTCTTCTATACGGCAGAAAATAGTTACAGCGTTAAATGAATAAGAACCAACCCGACTGCTCAGAATGTATTTCAATGACGCCGCGCCACTCGCGCTATCAACACAGATCTAACAGCACTATACAATCCGTCAAACTGTTCTGGCTGTAGCAAGTAACATATAAATCTTCACACATACATACTGACATTTATACTCACATGTATGCACACGTACCTACGCTGTAAAAGCATTGTCCTCCTCCTGACGCAGTCTGAGGAAAAATATAGTAAATAAGTTACCGAATGTTATTATCATTATTTTAATTTTTCTACCTACAAAAGATTTTCTCCTAAGGGATGCCAAAGTTATTGTAATATTAGTCTCATTGTATAGCAATCGCAAAACTAAACTAAAAAAATTATTTTGAAGTTACGGGGTATTTTGTTCGCTTTCAGTAAAAAGTGGCAAAATAACCCTATTACTGACTTTTCTAACGAAACAATCCACTCTTGTGTCATTTACAAAATATGTAAAGCAAACTTATCTGTCACTGCCTCCTCACCCCCCCTCCCCGCTCCATCTGCGGTCCTCCCGCTACTTAATGTTTTACTTATAACATACAACGTAGTCACGTCTCTCTTGGGAAGTGGCCAATTACGATACAAATTGGACAAATAACAATAAGTACTTCGTAATGATTTGTAAAAAGTACAATTTATTTGTAGACACACAAATTAATTAAAAGAAAATAAAATTGATAATTTCGCTCCGTTTTTAAGTCAAACTATTAATATTTGATGCATATATACATATAATAGCTATTGTTTTTTTTTTCGTATGTACTTATCAGACAACTGCTATGCCCTGCGGTTTCACCCGCGTAATATTTATATTAAAAATAATTTTTTGGTGTAAAAAATATTTTAGCAACAGCTACGACGGAACGATCTTTAAATATTTCACGGACCGAAACTCTTCAAATACAATTTTCTCCCGTAATTCCCATTGCGCATTTCACAATTGATACACTTTAATTAACGTACTGTTAATATTTATTATATGCTAGCGGTAGTGAGCACGTCTGTAAAATAATTAATTGATTAAACAATCAAATCATCATTCCACGTACACTGTACAATTCCAGGGGACTAGTGTACTATATAAATGCCTAAGAAAGTCAGAACTTGTACATTATGTAGCAGAATTATCTGCCAGCGTTAGTATTCCCTTTTGTTGTGTTCACGCGGTGAAACGCATTTACGCGCCTGCAGCGTCCGTGGGTGTGTTGGGCTCGCGCCGCAAAAACCACTGCGAGTGCCACGGCACTTTAGATCACTAGGGCACCTCGAAGGCTAGTCCGTCACCTGAAGGAGCGACACCTCCTTCACAGAAGGGTAGCCCTGAACTACAGGACTGAGGTGGAGGTTGCCATCCCCGCACCTTGCACCGTGCGCAAAAGCGCCTCCTCCTCTTGCTGTTTTGACCGCTTTTCTTATAAGAGGTGGTCCAATTTGCTTCGCCCTGGGGATTTGGGTTCATTCCAGGCTGCCGAGCCTCACCGCCACGACTAGGCTTGAAGCATGGTGGGGTGCGTCTGTAATCCCTGGTACAAATTGGTAATATTAAATTCTAAAGCATATTGACACACGAGAGCTCCGTCTTCCGCCATATGTTCACTTACCATCCGAGATTCAATGTTCACCAGCCTGTCATATATAAGTTAAATATTAAAAGAAAAACTTGGGGTCCAGCTGATAGCGAATGTGCGAGAACTGCGTTTAACTATCAGACGTATGATATTCGTAACCACTGAGGCGCAGGGAAATTTTGCGATTAAAATTAGTTCAATGCTTTCGTTGGTTTCAACGATTCACTAATTCAGTTTTTGATATCAAGTGTATAGGTAAATGTATTTGTACACTGACAGAAAACGAACTATTAGCCGATTACTTCAGAACATAATGAAACGCTATATCATAACAAGAACAATAACGCATATACCATAAAAGACGCCAAGTCACTTTTGGGATAGTTAAAGCGAACTGATGCAATAATAACATATATCATTTACCTACACACTTGTTATCTTCCATTATCCCAATTGAAACCTAACGAAATGCGATGCAAAACAGTGAACGCTCTATTTCTTTATGAATCAGCTGCACGTCACATCAGAGCCTACTTGATGTGCAGCTGATGACTACTGTCCGTCACACTGTTCAGGTTCTAGCCAGGAACTTGGAAGGCAACGTACGCTCAAAAAATAACATTGCCTTCTACCGACTCAATAGGGTAAAAAAAGGAAACTATAATGAAATATTGATGAGTGTGACACGTGGACTATATAAAGGAAGCCCTGGCGAAAGCGCCCACAGATTCAATTACCACACTATCAAGTGGAGTAGTGAAATGAAGTGACCATTATATTTCCATTCAGTATTTCACCTCTGCACTTTCACAAATTAGGTTTGAAAAAGCCCTTGACAAATCTACAAAGTTCTTATCGAAAGGGCCCTTACAAATAACGATATCAAGGTTTTGAAATGAGTATGTTGCGTACCGCCGAGAGGTCCGGCGGAGAGCGCTCACAGGAGCCTCTTGTGTTATGAGTCACGTATACTCACTTATGGGAGAGCGTATCCAGGTGGCTCGTGGTGTGGACCCCGCTTCAGGAGCCGACCGTATTTTGACACTTGTCAGACGTCACTATCTCCTCCTCAGTTTATTATTAAAATTCGCTTTAATAAAAACTAATCTCATATAATATGTCACTTACTAAAAAAGCAATTGCATACGTGTAATTTATTTCCCAACGAAAACAGGGAGGCCTGTTATAGGAAATTCTATTGTTGCTTGAGATAAAGTACACTTTTATGTTTTTCCAGATTGTAATATATATTTGAACAAAGTTAAAATTAAATGTGTATCGTAGCATTTTAATTATTTCTAGTAAATAGCAACACACAAACCATCGGCATTATAATATGATTTAACAGTCCCTTGCGGCTTCGCACGGATGTTACATAAGATATGGCAAAAATTCAATGATTTACAAAAATACAAAAACTTCGGCATCGTAAACAATACGCGTTACGCAATAGATTCCATTTACAACACAACGTCTGTCACGACGGTTACAGGAATTACAGCAGCAAGATGAAGATTTACTTTGATGTTTTTTACGCTTTTATTACTTAATTGAAGTCTTCATAATTTTCTATATCCTTCTAGAAAATATAATATAGCCTATGCTCATCACAAATAATGTGAAATTTTAATGTTAAGAACATGAGCTTTGTGCAGTAGTTTCCGAGGCTATACAATGCTGTTTGTATCCAATAGGATCAAATAATCAAATGTGTCCTCTTAAAAATTTTAAAAAAAAATCCTCTCATATTAACAATTACTGTTAAAAGCTTTTAAACATACATTTGTTTTATACACACGTCCCAGCGCTTTCCTGGTAATGTGAAAACTGCAACTGTAAATAAAGAACAGGAGGTCCGGCCGGTGATGTAGCGCAGAGATATGCGACACGTGCAGTCTGCCTGTGGGCGTGCGCCGTGGGAGAGGGGGGCAGTGGGAGAGAGCACCTCGCGAGTAAGCTGCAGTGGTAGGAGCATGCCTGCAGCGACTGCAATTGCTCCTGTCTCTCTTTCACGCATTTCATTATTTTGGGGATGACAACTATTACTTTCGGGATGAAAACTATTTGTGTGTGAAATACTGAACGAACTCATTTGGATGATAATAAAAGTGCAATCGGGAATACCCGATTGCACTTTTATTATCATCCAAATGAGTTCGTTCAGTATTTTGTGTATATATATATATATAATCTTTGAATCTAAATTGTTTCATAAGGAGTTCCTAAGGTTTGTACTCATAGTTTCTTAGGAACTCCTTATGAAACAATTTAACTTCAAAGATTCTGGAGAACGCTGATAGAACCGCCTGTAAATGTTCTGAGTTAGAAGTTATCTAAATGTTAAAACGCCTTCCATCCAAGTTAAATACGTGACGCCGTCCCATATATTCCCTGGACTCGTATTACGTGCTACTGCGGTAGTAATGCACACGCTAGTCGAGTAACCTTATATAACGTGAAGTGTACCGATAACATCTAACTCAACTGTGTCAGTAGGAGGGTAATGCGTTTCAAGTGAATGTATATCTAAAGACTTCTATGTTTTCTCCCAGGCTATAAAGCATGAACGGCGCGACGAGTATCGTGACATTCGGCTCAATAAGGCGAGTGATTCTGGGCACATATCCAACATATGTGTGGGAGTTTTCTGCCTTCGTGTTTTTCAATTTAATGCTGGTTTATAAACAACAAATTATTTTTCCGGTTCGGATCATGAACGACACCTCCAGTTCTCTTGTAGTCTTGAAGTTTAGGATAGAATTAATGAGTTGCCACATTTTCTTAATATGTATCAAGTACGTACGAGTAAAGCACCACAAACCATATCTTCATAGTTTCTAGTGCGGATATCTTGCGAGGTCAATGTTCGTTTACTATTGCAACGCGAATGCTGATATTTCTACATTAATACTCCTATTAAACTCCTTAGAGTTTAATTATAAGCTGTACCTATAGCCAGTACACGAACAAGTAACATTAGTATGTATGACTGGTTTTAGTGAAATGGAATAAATGGTACTTTATTTGTCAGTGGTTTTTAACCGAAAATGTAGAAACAGAAATTCGAAGTTTATATCACATATAAGTTTCGGGTTCATCAGGACTTCACTCAGCACATGGAGACCGGTCATTACACTTTTTGAATCAAAACGTACACTTCAATTAATTATACAAGAAACAAGGAAGGAAGAATACCTAATAGCAATTCGAATGAAATAATTTTACTTTTTAAAAATTAATATCAGGAAAGGGTTACTATGGTCAAAGATGTTATCATTAGCACTGAAGTGCTTGAAGCTGGTGGCTCGTACATAATTACACGTTGTGTATATTGTTGGTGGTTTCAATAAATAATTAGAAAATGTATATAAAGTGAATAGATTGTACTGCCTATAATGTAAAGCAGGTAGGTATGTTAGTTTGTCATTTCGACACGATCAAACTTTTAACGAAATTGGGCACGTCATATATAAACTATAATGTACAACTATAAATTGTTCTGGTCGCCTGGGCGTTCTGTGAAATGTCTGAGCGTGTCTTACTCGTGGAAAATTAATGGTGGTATACCTTATGTACGTTTCAGGTGTTTCTAGGTATACAATAAAGTATTTTAAATAAAAGCGGGCTACGCACATTAGGCTATATTTTATTCTATCAGCTTTAATGGTAGCGCTGATCTTTGTTCAAATGGCGTCAATCGGCGGCTTACATGTATGCAGTCCATAAGTATTGAGGTCCGTGGTGCTGAGACAAAAAGTCTTCGTTCCTATTTTTGTATCAATATTGTGGAATGGATCCTTTTACAATCCTTTGAATAATATTATTAATATTGTGACCCATAGGAGCATCAGCTTTAATGAAACTAAAGACTGCTACGTTTCAATACAGGTATTGTTTTTTATGTCGACGACACTGGCCAGTCATAAAAGTGTAAGGAATAAATTACAGAAGCCAATAAAAGTTTATAACAGGTAATATAATATGTCTGTCCGTGATACACCGCACCACGCGGGTGTGACATACGCGTGTCTGTGAGTCTGGGCTCTGACTCGGTGCACTCGGAACTGTGTACTTTGTGTCGCGTGACGCGCGTAGACGCGGAAGTGGCGAGCACTGCATCGATATAAAAGTCTGTCCCGACGTTTATCTCTGCAACTCGTTGCAGGAATAAGAAGAAACTTACGTCGAATAAAGTCTGCAATGTTTAGAAGCCCTGAAAGAAATGAGCAATCGGAGCCTTTTACGACTACCGACGCCCATGAATATCCACAAAGTTACTACTGCGATAAAGATGCGTAGCCCTCCTTCTTCCCCTTCTCAATGGCCACCGGCTAGTCACGAACCGCACGAAACGCGACACTGAAGATGTCACTTTACGGTGGTATTATGAGAGCGGGAGGTACCCCGGTCGTTCCGGCCCAATTCCGTTGCGTAGGAGGAGGTAGTGTCATGCATTCACTCACCATTGCCACTACCTCCGCCAATGCAGCACGGCACTACCTCCTCCTAAAATAGTTGCCCTCGTTTCCCTGTTTTGGTCCAATGCGTCACCGGGTACTCACAAAGCACTCGAAACAGAGGTGACCCCCACTCCTAAGGCCTAATTCGGCTGCAATGCAGTTATAGCATACAGCGCAATATAAAGATGTTAGTAAGAGGTAATAGCATACAGCGCAATATAAAGATGTTAGTAAGAGGTAATAGCATACAGCGCAATATAAATATGTTAGTAAGAGGTAATAAGCATACAGCGCAATATAAAGATGTTAGCAAAAGGTAATAGCATACAGCGCAATATAAAGATGTTAGTAGGACCTCTAACTAACAAATTTATGTTTTTATATATTTGCTTATTATAATAATACTAGCATTCTGCCCCGACTTCGTACAGCTATTTTATATTCATTTTGATATTTTTTTCTCATTTTGGTTCACATTATAAATGTTTTCATACAAATTTCTAACGTTTTAGCAGCGTTAAGTGGGCTGTGTTAATCACAGATAGCACAGGGTTCCAATGGCAAAATATTTTTTCAAATCGGTCCAGTAGTTTTGGAGCATATTCAACTCAAACAAACAATCAAATGCATTTATAATATCGGTACAGACGAGAATTTTTATTAAAAAAATTCTGTAGGTGGCACGCGGCTATTTATTAGGAGCTTTAACAGATCAAATCTGCTCTGGAATAAAACTCATTGTATATTCCTTATTATTGTTACCCTCCAAGTGGAAACAAAGCAATAGGGGTCATGAACAATGAGTAAACTGGTGTAATTAATGAGTCCTTCCTGATAGGGGGTTAGTGAGAGGCCACGTCGAGTACCGTTCAGGGATTAGCTATTAGCGGCGAAATTTGTATTGGTGTTGCACAAGAATAACATTATAAACGGCTTCTCGGTGATAAAATCCAAAATTCCGATTTCATTTTACCAATTTTGGTGTAAATATTATAGTGATATGGTTCCATCAGTAGGTAGTTCTTATAACATAAGATATAAAGATTTCTAACCCTCCACGTATTAACACATCTAAGCGTTAATACGTGGAGGGTTAATAAAGTGACCCCTTGATGAAACTTCGCACCCACTTGGCTCCACTGTCCGTGCCGCTTCAGCCAACGCTACTGGGGAGAATAGCGGGGGAACTGTTGCCTGACCTCGCGACAGGATTTGCTCCCCCCACGGAAGTCCCGAGTGGCGCTGGAGGAGGAACAGATGTATATTCAGACATTGGAGATACGCCGACACAAAATTGGAGGTGGTGGAGAAAAAGGAGGCGCCGGGTCCAGACACCACCAGTCGGGTGCACGAGAAAGTGTCGGCAGTAATACTCGTACAAGGTACAAGGAGATGCTACGGGAATTGTTTAACCATTGCATATAGAACTCTAGCTCACTATTGCATAGGTTGTAGCTGCGGCTACCCTGGTGTAACTAGAACTCCTTAATAATTTGACGGCCGGCTGGCGGAGTTGGTAAATTGGCGGTTAGTCCGCGCGTTTCGCCAGAGGTCGCGTGTTCGAATGCCGCCTTATGCTTCGATGTTTATGTATGTATTTCTATAATAAAACATATTAAATATATGTATAAGATTTCCTAAGTATATAAAAATATGAAATATATTTCCATTGTCTTGTTACTCGTAGCAGAATTCCTCACGGTACTTACCACAGGACCGGGCTAACGTGGTGTCATAAAGACAACAGATATTATATAAGAAATATGAGTTAATCTCCCTTATCCCGTCTCCTCCGTTGGGCCGCCGATCCATTCACATGGAACGCGGACGAAAAACAATAGCATAAACTTTTTACTGGAGAACTGAAGCGCACTTTAAACTCACCGTGGCACTCAGTAGCCAAATATTGTGTTGTGGAGGTCCTGGTCGCCTCAACCACATGTACTGACGCTCACTGGAACATGAGCAGATGCGTTGTTCATCTTTGATCTCAGATAAGAGAGTGAAGAGCGAAAGAGGGTAAAGAGAG
>JAFELO010000639.1:0-49827 GCA_017140195.1 Eumaeus atala | reverse complement strand
GATGCAGTTAGTACTGAAGGAAATACAGCTAATATTGGTCGATTAACTATTCTGCCGGCGACGTACATTGGTAGCCCACGTCATATGCATGAATATGCACAAGAAACAATGACATATGTTCGTCATTACGGCCGGCCGGATCTCTTTATTACTTTTACCTGTAATCCAAAAAGGATAGAAATTACTCAATTGCTGCTTCCGGGACAAACATCATATGATAGACACGACATCACAGCACGTATATTCAGGCAAAAAATTCGGTCCCTGATGAACTTCATTGTTAAACAACGCGTCTTTGGAGATACGCGATGCTGGATGTATTCAATGGAATGGCAAAAGCGAGGCCTGCCGTACGCACACAATCTTATTTGGTTACTGGAAAGAATTCAGCCTGTCCAAATAGATGATATCATATGTGCCGAGATTCCTGATCATGAAGTCGATCCAGACCTACATGATGTTGTTACTACTAATATGATTCATGGACCGTGTGGTGCCATCAATCCCCAATCACCTTGCAAGGTCGATGGAAAGTGCTCTAAACGATATCCACGGAAATTAACGGCGGAGACTGTCACTGGCAACGAGGGGTATCCGCTGTATCGGCGTCGATCACCAGATGACAACGGTCCAACTGTCACAACAAAAGTGAAAAGAATGGATTTCGTTGTAGACAACAGTTGGATTGTTCCATATTCGCCACTTATTTCTAGAACGTTCAAGACACATTGCAACGTTGAATACTGCAATTCAGTTAAGTCCCTAAAATATATTTGCAAATATGTCACGAAAGGCAGTGATATTTTTGGATCGTAATCCTGAAATACCAACGATGAAATTCACGCTATCAAGTTGGTCGTTATGTGAACTGTAATGAAGCGATTTGGCGTATATTCGCATTTCCAATTCACGAACGTCATCCTACTGTTATACATTTGGCGGTGCATCTGGAGAATGGTCAACGAGTATATTTCACGGTTTCGAATGCTACGCAACGTGCTGAAACACCTCCAGCAACTACATTGACCAGTTTTTTTGCAATCTGCCAAAGCGATCAGTTTGCACGAACTTTGCTTTACTCGGAGATGCCACGTTATTATACTTGGAATGCTTCATCCAAGAATTTTCAAAGACGTATGTGAGATGTGCGTTCTACTGATGCTCTTGGTCGTATGTATACAGTTCATCCAAAGAATGATGAATGTTTCTATTTGCGGTTGTTGCTGGTAAATGTGCGTGGTCCAACTTCATTTGAGACACTACGTACTGTTAATGGTGTAATATTCCCAACATATCGTGCTGCATGTGAAGAATTGAACTTATTAGAAAACGATACCCATTGGGATACGACAATCGCTGAAGCCACTATCTCTGCATCTCCAAGTCAGATACGCACATTATTCGCTATCATAATTTCGACATGTTTTCCATCAAACCCATGTAACCTGTGGCACAAATACAAAGATAGTATGTCAGATGATATTTTACATAAAAGTCGTGTCAGTTCCAGATATCACGATATTGAGATGAATAAGGAGATACATAATCGTGGTTTACTCTTGATCAAAGATATGTGTTACCTCATGTGCGGTAATTTATTAATCAGGTTAGGAATGCCAGCGCCAAATCGTGAAATGAATGACGCATTTAATCGAGAATTGGAACGGGAACGTGAATATGATCACCAGGAATTAGATTTAGTAGTTCAAAGGAATGTACCCCTGTTGAATTACCAACAAAAGGAAGTTGTTTATGATACTTTAATGAAGGCAATCACTGATGAAAATGGTGGTTTATATTTCCTAGATGCCCCTGGTGGAACTGGCAAGACATTCCTTGTCATTAGTTTTAGCAACTCTCCGGGTGAGATCCAACATAGCGGTTGCAGTAGCTTCTTCTGGAATAGCAGCCACATTGTTAGAAGGATGCCGTACGGCTCATTCAGTATTCAAAGTACCGTTAAATCTTCAAACTATTGAGGAACCAACGTGTAATATTGCAAAACACTCGGCAATGGCCAAAGTTTTAGCGGCATCGAAAATCATCATCTGGGACGAATGCACAATGGCGCATAAACGTGCATTAGAAGCACTTAACCGAACATTAAAAGATTTACGCGATGACTCGAGATGTTTTGGAGGAGCAATGATTTTTACTTTCTGGCGATTTCCACCAAATACTGCCAGTAATTCAAAGATCTACGGCTGCCGATGATATAAACGCTTGCCTCAAGTCGTCAAATCTATGGCGCTATGTGAAGAAACTGCAGCTGACAACAAGCATGAGAGTTACATTGCTTAATGATACATCTGCTGAAGATTTCTCGGAGCAATTGCTGACTATCGGTAATGGTCAAGTACCTGTCGATGAATCGAGGGGATTAATATCATTTCCAAATAATTTCTGTAATTTTGTCTCATCAAAAGACGAACTTATCAACAATGTACTTCCAAATATTATTTCTAACTACAAAAAAATGAATGGTTGAGTGAGTGAGCAATTTTAGCGGCTAAGAATAAAGATGTAGATGACCTGAACTACATAATTCAAAATAAGATCATTGGAACAATGCATTCATTCAAATCTATTGACTGCGTCACAAATGAAGATGAAGCCACCAACTATCCAATTGAATTTTTAAACTCTTTGGACGTGCCTGGCTTACCACCGCACAATTTACGCCTAAAGGTTGGCTCCGTAATAATCATGCTGCGAAACATAAACCAACCAAAACTGTGCAACGGCACGCGTTTGGTGGTTAGTAAATTGATGAACAATGTAATTTACGCTACGATAATGATAGGAGAATTCAAAGGTGAGGAAGTTCTCATTCCGAGGATCCCGATGATCCCAACCGATATGCCGTTTGAATTTAAAAGACTTCAATTTCCGATGCGTCTTGCATTTGCCATGACCATCAACAAATCACAAGGCCAATCCTTAAAAGTTTGTGGTTTAAATCTAGAACATTCATGTTTTTCCCATGGTCAATTATACGCGGCATGTTCACAGGTCGGAAGACCATCTGCGTTATTTGTTTTTGCGCCTGATAATAAAACAAAAAATTTTGTGTATCACAGGGTACTTAAGTGAGGAGCAACCTATGTACTGAAATACAGAAATAATAATGAATGATTAATGTAGTTATTTAATTTCTTTTTGTATTTTTTCCAATAAAAAAACACAATCTGCTTATTTATTGCCATCAAGGCGGAACAAAGTTCGCCGGGTCAGCTAGTTATATAAATAAAATGGAAGAAGGTATTATTAAAAACCCGAAACTGCTCTGGAATTTTATTAAAAGCAATAAAACGAGGAACAAATCTGTGGCATCTACTATGACGTACAATGGGGCCTCCGTCTACAGTGGTGAAGGCAACTTATTTGTGACCTACATTCAGTACATATTATCCCTTGCTACATCCACTCCTAACCATTTTATAATAGATGGATAAATAACGCCCCATCCCTCCTTAGTACCTCACCTCACACTATTGGTGATATTGAAATTACCCCATCCCTATTCTACAAATTACTTTCAACCATAGATAAATGTATGTTATCAATGGCAACATGGTTTCTTTAAAGAACGTTCAACTACCTCGAACCTCTTATCTTTTACAGATTTCATTTCGTGTGCCATGGATGCCGGAGGCCAAGTAGATGCGGTTTTTACCGACTTTACAAAAGTTTTTGACCTCATAGACCACAAAATGCTTCTGCAGAAACTTTATCGGCTGGAGTACATGGCAACCCACTACGATGATTTGCGTCTTATATAGAAAATCGTTCGCAGGCTGTAGTGATTAATGGGTGTACATCCAACTGGAATTTGGTGCCGTCTGGAATTCCACAGGGCTCGCTAATTAGGCCTTTGCTGTTCAATATTTTTGTTAACGTTGTCAGCTCCTGACTCACCCATTCTCATTTTCTTCTACGCAAGTGACATGAAAAATTTTAAACTGATTAAGGGCGCTCAAGACCATTTCTTTTACAGAAGGATTAAGATGCATTCAAAAATTACTGCGAATTAAATAAATTACTTCTTAACATATCCAAATGCCTAACTATCGCCTTTCATAGTTCAGTAGCATACTTCAACTACTAGATAGGAAGCGCAAAAGCTTAAGCGTGTTGATGAGATCAGAGATCTGGGAGTAATTCATGATGCAAAGCTCACGTATGAAAAACACACTGATGCTGTGTCTAATGAAGCTTATAAAGCCATGGGTTTTGTATTAAGATCTTGTTCACAATTCTCCAGTATGAAAATCGTTAAAATTCTATATTGTTCGTATGTGCGTAGTAACCTCGATTATTGATCTCAGGTTTGGAACCCTCAGTATAATGCTTATGTGCAAAGATTAGAGAATACTCAACGGAAGTTCCTTAGATTTCTCCAGTTCAAAGCCAAAAAGTCACATGTACATTATTTGAATCGATGTAGAAAACATCATTCCCTAACACTTCAAGAGAGGCGTAAACTGGTGGATATTATTGAATTTCACAATCCAAAATTGATTCTCCACGCCTCCTTTCAAAAATAAGTATACGAATCCCCTACAAATACACACACCTAAGATATCACGACACTAACTACAGAATCTCAAACCTCCAATTACAGACGAAACTCTATTACGTTTAGTCGACTGATTGATGGCTCCCCAAAGGTAGGGGATACGTAGAATTTTATTCTTTCCCACTGTCTTAATTTTCTATTAACAGTGTTTCCCTATAAAAAACAAGCATTTTGGACCTATATGCGAAAATAATGTAACTGTGTATATTTGCTCAATCTTGTTATCTATATATATCTTTTTGTTAACAATACTGTATTATTTTCCAAATAAAGTTAAATAAAAATAAAATTATTATGCTGTTACATGATACCCTGTGAGGGAACAGCAAATGAGTATCAACACACAGTGCACCGAGTGCCACATTCTTTATTCTCTTCCCACGAACACGCCGGTCACGAACCACCACTGACATGTATTACGAGTCCGGAAAGCGCTATTGCAGCCGAACTGGGACTCACACGCAGGGCTTGAATATGCTAGCCATTTGACAACGAGGCAGTCATATAGTACAGAACCTATAAACAAATCAATATATACAAACACATGTCAACACTATCAATAGTCAAAGACATTCCACGACGTCAGCGTGCAAGGACGTCCAGTGTCTAGACACGTGCACTGCACGGTAGACATCCGAGGGCGGACTAGACAGTCACACGGCAGCGCATGCGCCATGTTCAGAAGTGTACATGCATTTAAAGCAAACGGCCGTTGAGTAATTGATATCTGACGGGGAAGCCTCAAGGTACGCTATTTTAAATTACTTTTCATAGTAAATAGTTAGTCATAGTATTCATAAAAATAATTGTAATTGCGATCTGTGCTGCTTCATGGGTCTGCGATGAATTAAGACATTTGAAGCGCGATTGTGGCTATACCATCTTCAGACAAAACACATTCCTATAGTGTAGGGCATTATGGCACTACCTCATGCTAACTTAACTTGTACAGACAGCAAACCCTCTGACGACGCCGTCGGTATCACTGGTAGGTTCTGTTCGCCGCCACTCACGAGGCACGACGGTCGAGTTATACCTAAAGATATTTTTTAATTGTTTGTTTGTTTATTTATTAAAGTAGTGCGCTAATCCCAGGACATACTGGTCCTACTTGAAATTCTTTCGGTGATACATAGCCGATTCATCGAGGAAGGAGATATATACCATGATGCTACGACCCGTAGGATTGACGAGGGTGGATCCGTAAGGTGGTGCTACATTTAAAAACATTTTATTGTATTACTCCATTAAAGGCGCGCCATAAAAGTAAAGCGCTATAACGTGGCGGGAACAGTGACCGTCCAGCGCGACAGCGTAACGCTATACCGCACTCACGCCTATTACGCCTCTCGCGTAAGTTCCACTTTACAATTCAAAATAGCTATATAACGAATTATCTTTATGATAAGAGTGTAACGTCGTAGTTACATATAAAATAAGACGAAATAACTTTTTTCTCCTTTTCACTAAAAGAGTTAACAATCATTTAACTTATGACATAAATAGGTCGATTCAATTATTTTCAAAAAGATTTTACTAACGTATGAACATTCAATGTCATATTGACGTAAGTCACATATAAAACATTCCGTTCAAAAACTATTTACTACTTCTTGTTCATTGTGAGATATAATTCAGTGTTGCAATCTTATTTATGATAACATTGGCGGCTACGGGCGTAATTGTAAAATTATATATACATATATTATTTATTCCACTTTTGTGTCTGAAACGTGGTTAAAACCCTGCCTCGCATCCACTTTATATAATATATAAAGTGGATGCGAGGCTGTATAATACGATCGTATTGGGAACGGGGGTGGCGGTGTTGCTATTTACCTTCGATATGATATTCCGTTTACTGTTGTCAGCTCATCTGCACAACCATCAGAAAACTCAAGATAATTCAATTCCTCTCCCTATTACGTAACTGCATGATCTTATCTATGTCACATAAAACAAAAGGCCACCAAAAATTAAGCGCAAAATTCTCTTACAACGTAATTTTTCAGCGTTAGATATTAAAGATTTGAAAAATGATGCTCAGAGTATAGACTGGTCCCTGGTTTTTGCGACAAATACAATAGATGATAAAATACAAATATTTAATTATAATAAAGCCGCTAAAATTTAAACATTTACCATCACCATGGTTATCAAAAGATATAAAAATATTAATAAATTTAAAGCATGCTGCCAAAGCAAAATTTAAGAAAAGCTGATCCGACGAGAATCGAGCAAAATATGCTACATTAAGAAACCACTCTAATCGAATGTGCCGTGACACATTCATGAATCTGTCGAGAAAGAGTCTATTTTATGTGGGTCAGCCACATAAAATATGGAAATTTCTTAGAACTCTTGGAGTTGGTAAAAACTCAGACTCTAGTGATTCCAATGTCATAGACAAAGATACTCTAAATCAACATTTTTCATCTTCCGCGTCCTACGTCAATCCAATTACAAAATCTAACACTCTTAATCATCTTTCTGTCGTGTCATCTTCTAACTTTCAATCTTTTTTTATTATTCCATATTCCATAAGTGAAACAATGGAACATGCTATGTCCATATCATCGAATACTATTGGAGTAGATGGTATAAGTCGTAAAATGATTATTCCTATTTTAGAAATCTTGGCTCCCGTTCTTACTAATATTTCTAACTTTTACATAAGCTACGGCGTCTCCCCGTGTATAGAAAGATGCTAATATTATTCCTTTACCCAAGCGCACCAAAATTGGTGACTGATTATCGTCCTATCTCAGTGTTACCATTTCTATCAGTCTTAGAACGTCTAGTACACCATCAGCTCACAAATTATGTATATAAATATAACACCTTAAAACCTTTAGAGTCGGGTTTCAGATCTGGTCATAGCACTACTACTGCTATGATTAAGATCACTGAGGACATTCGCTATGTCATGGATTATAAACAGCTTACTATACTTACACTTTTAGATTTTAGTAATGCTTTTAATTCAATTGATCACGATATCCTTATTAGTATATTGCAGTCACTGAACTTCTCTTCTTCTGTGATACAGTGGCTTCATAACTACCTCGTGGAACAAAAAAATCGCAGAGAACTTTTCGGGCTGGTCCCCGGTTGCTGCTGGTGTTCCACGGGGTGGTGTCTTGTCTCCTCTTCTTTTTAATCTTTTCATTAATACTATAACTTTGTCTATTTCTTCCTCCTTTCATCTGTACGCCGATGACCTGCAAATTTATGCACGGTCAACTTTAGACGCTTTGCCCTCGGCTATTGACGCCATAAACAAAGATTTGGCTGTAATTTTTCAGTGGAGTAAATGGCATGGTCTAATGATAAATCCTGTTAAAACTCAAACAATTATTATTGGTAGTCCCGGCATCATCTCCAGGATTGACAGGAGCACGCTTCCGCCGGTGATCTTAAACGGAGTAACAATTCCCTTCTCTAAATCCCTAAAAAACCACCAAGGTTTTTATCTTTTTCGTCTTTATTTTATTCGTCTAAATATACACCAGTATATTTAGACGAATACCTGTCCCGGACACATCACATTAAGGAAGTTAGTAGGAGGGTTTTTCCGTCGTGGAATTCTTTAAGACGTCTATGTAACTTACTTCCTATCTGTACTAAAAAAACAATTTCTGAAGCGTTACTTCTACCTATATTTGATTATGCAGACACCTCCGTTGTAAACTTGACCGAGGAACAACTTAACAATCTAGAGCGCCGTCAGAATTTGGCCTCTAGATTTATCTGCGGCGTACGCAAGTATGAACATATAATTGTTAACCCGTTGAAACTCGGTTGGTTCCCGGTTCGTGCTTGCTGTAATGTCCGGGTGGTTACACTATTGTACTCCATTTTATTTGATCCCAGAACGCCTGTATACTTAAAAGAAAAATTTATATTTCGTAAGTCCGATTGTAGAGAGTTAGCATCAATTGGCAACTTCCTTCTTGAAATACCTGTTCATAATATTTTAAGTCATCATTAACAATTCGATCAATTTCACTTTGGAATGCCTTGCCTGTCCACGTTAAGCGCGCAAAGACTATTGACAACTTTAGAACATTAGTAAAAAATCACTATTTGAACTGTCAATCATAAAAGTACCTACTTAAAATTTTAGGGACTTCTAATTGCACTATTCGTGTTCAAGAAACATCGGTATGTATATTTTATTGTATATATATATTTGTATGTATGTGCATGTATGAGTATATGTATGTAGTATAGGTATACAATTTATGTATTTGTTTTGTTTATTTATTTATCTATCGTTTTTTTTGGTTATTTGATTGTAGACTACCTACAATTATTTTATGTTATTTCCTATCTTTAAGACTTGGGTTGTCTGGAAGAAATTACTCTAAAGTAATAAGGCCGCATTTGTGTGCATCTATATTTTATTTTGTATCGTACTTTATATGTGTATTGTTTCCTTTATATTATGCACAATAAAGAATATTTCATTCATTCATTCATTTATTCATTCAATAAACTATAAAAAGTATATAAGAAAACGAAAAGAAAACCAATGCAATGCGACATTTACTTTTTGTTTCTCGCGGTTTGTTCAAACCTGTTTCTGCGAAGCACTGAATGGGCGGTCGTTTCATTCGTACTAGAGGAGTCCATCGTTCGCTGCGATTCTGACAATACGAGTGCGGTACGGTACGCTCACGGACTTCATATGAGTGCGTGTCCTCGCGCGTACTCTCACATTTAAAGAATTTCAAACTTTATAAAATTGCCTTTTCTGCAGCAGCGGACAGTTTTAAAACCCTCGACATATTCGAAGATTATTTCGTAGCCCAAGTAAAGGATAAGTGACATTTTATACCCCATCTCGGTTAGTGCAACGTGTGAACGCTAATCATTTTTATTGTAATTAGTAATTCGCATATTTCAACCATTCATAAAAATGTTATTATCATATTTGATCACCTTCTTTAATTTTAATTGCATTATGCTTTGCTTTCGTTTAGTTAATTCCTTTGTTCTTTTTATTTGCCGTTTTGCCTAATTTGTGTAACTCCTCTCTGCTTTGTGAACACCATCCCGCTTATGGTCCAACCGGCTGACCTCTGGTCATCGTCATCATCATCACCGTGGCCATCACTCGTTCACGGGCAGACCGATATCGGGTCGCATACAGAGACGGCGTGCGCAATGTTATAGACATCCCGACCCACGCATACAGAGACGGCGTGCACAATGTTATAGACACCCCGACCCACGCATACAGAGACGGCGTGCACAATGTTATAGACACCCCGACCCACGCATACAGAGACGGCGTGATGACGGCTAGCCATTTTCCAAAACTGGGCCGTTCTATTTTGTGGCGGGCGGACATTTGTACCCAACTGCATCACAAGAAGGTTAATGTTTTAAAATCTTATGTGAGTATATGTGAAGATTCATACTCGTAGGTCCCCTCTTATATTTTGAATGGCTTAATGAATTTTAACTGAGAGGTGTTTTTAGATTCGTTTTGATAACGGGAGCAACATTAGAAAATAAAAAAAAACAAACTGTTAGTAAAGACTTTAAATTTTACAGGTCTGTGTGGCTTCAAGTTGAACATTAAACGCAGATATGCAATGGGACCTTTATATAACTGATAGAAATCTCAAATGCTATATAGCACCAGCCGGCCTCGTTATCTCGTTATCTTTACACTCCACTTTTAGTAACACAAAATATTTTAGAATGTATTGGCGTGAAAATAAGAAAAAACGATAATATACGGATTCAAAAGTAACAAATTGTTTATTTTGTTGTAACATTATTTATGGCCTGACTAATTAAATACAAAACACTTAACGACAGGTAACATTTAATGGCGGACTATAACAACTTAAAACCGTAAATATAACCACATAAAATGTACTATATATTAAGTTTAAAAATAGCGGTACTACGCATAGGGCTTAACGCAAAGTCGTTAAAAATTTGAAAGACCTAACGTAAGGCGATAAGACCTAACGTAAGGCGATAAGGAGCTCTGTGAGCGTAACGGAACATTCACGGAAATGGATAGTCTCAGGGCCGACGACACGGCACGTGTACGTCTCCGATGGAAAGAGGAAAATAATGAGAAATAGTAGAGCTATGTAAGAAGACGTGTTATGGTTTATTGTAGTCTATTCATTACCCCTCGTTCACGTAACACTAGAGTAAAGGCTATGCAGCAGTCGTGTTGTGTATTAGCGACTAAACGTGATGCAGAAGTGCTTACCCGATCGTGCCGGCCCGATGTCAATGTTTTGGACCGGCAAGAGAAGATACATTCGGGTGAATGCTTACTCCTAGCTACAACAGCACTAATTCTTGTAATAATTTGCCAAAATCAAATTAATAGGGTTAAATTAGGCATAGATCCGCTCTCTCGCTCGCAGGCTCCGCCACTCACGTCGCCCATAGACACTACAACAATAATGGTGATAATAAATAGTGACTCAGCGAAATAATGACGATATTAGTATTCGCTGAATATTCAGTATGACGTCATGGGCTGCGGGCGCCGGGCGCCGGGCGGCGGGCGGCCTGTAACTCGATCCTATGGAGTTGATGTTATAAATATTGTTAACTTACTTAAATACTTAAACACATCTTGTCCTCGATAAAAATGCAGAATTGTAAGCATTTTGTAATTAATAAAAAAAATTGTCAGTCGAGGCACGAGAATATTTACACGGCATATTATTCTTCATTATATTTATAAATGATTTAATTTAGCAACACTCCTGTAAGTGTTTGTTTTATGCAGACGATTTAAAAATGTATTACACTCTCTCAAGTTCTAGCGACTGTATCACCCTTCAGAGAGTATTTTGTCCAGGTGGTGTCATCACAATTTCATTTATTTAAATAACAATAAGTTTTTCGTCATTTCTTTTACTAATAAGCGTCTTAAAAAATATTTAAACTTACAGCATATCTGAACAAACACTGAATCGATCCCAAGCTACAAAAAAACTTGGCATCGTTTTAGACGATAAACTTTGTTTCAGACCGCATTATCAACACATTCTGTCCAGAGCTCGCCGGCTCCTGGGACTTGTCTGTAGGACTACTAATGTACTCCAAAGACCGAGCAGCACATTATATGTACTTTATTCCGTAGTGTCTCCGTGTCAGTCTCCGTACTACAATGCCCATATAAATGCTCTGTGTATGTGTACATTACACAGAAAAGATGCTTGTGGATGGTTTGCTCTCGTTTCAATACAGCAAAATCTAATTTAAATTATGAAGAAAGTCTTGCGTATTTCAACGTACATTCATTGGAAACACGTCGCAAATATTTTGATTTAGTATATTTATATCAAATTGTTCATTCCCCATACCTTCTTTCCCAATTCTTCTTTAACATAAGTTTTTGTGCTTCTAGGGCACACAGAACGAATCTATTTGCCTTGCAGACTTACAAAAAAATAATATGTCTTATAAGCCTCTGGTACGAAGCAATTGAGAATATAAACCTTGATATTTTTGAACCTATATATTATATATATATATTATATACAATTTAGACTCTTTTTAATTATAAAAATAAATAAAATGACACCTATATATATTTGTGTTGATGTTTTTATCTATTGTTTTACTTTTTGTTTTTATTTTTTTATTATTTCTTTGTGTTGGTTATTTTAGTTTGTAATTAATCGTTACTAATACTATTCTATGTAAACTGTTTTTACATGTACACATATGTTATGTTACCATCATGTTCATTATTTTATCATTATTAGATTTACAACTTTGTATTCCAATAATTTTTCTTGATTGTAATGTGTTTTGTGTATCAAATAAACAAATTAAAAAAGAATAATGAATTCCTAACTTTCCGGATTCCTCGGATTTCATTAGAAATTGAAAAATCCCAAGATCATCATCTCCGGTCTCGGGACTCGAATGAACCTGCACACCACGAGACCTGCACACCACGAGACCTGCACACCACGGGACCTGCACACCACGAGACCTGCACACCACGGGACCTGCACACCACGGGACCACGAGGCAGTCGTGGTGTCACTGTATTGTTGATGATACAGTACAAATAGATCGGTATTGGGTTTACAGATAAATGCGAAAACGATCATCATCATTACCAGCCCTTATCGGTCCACTGTTGGACATACGCCTCTCTCAATGAACGTCATTACAACCGATCTCCTGCTACACGCATTCATCCCGGACCGGCTACTGCACGGAGATCGTCTCCCCACCTGATGAACGGTCGACCAACACTTCGTTTTCCTAAACGCGGCCTCCACTCCAGAACCTTACTGACCCATCTACCAACTGTTCTTCGGAGTGTATGACACACACACACGCACATGCACACGCACACGCACACGCACACACACACGCACACGCACACACATACGCACACACCGACACGCGCACGCGCACGTGCATGCACACGCACTCGCAAGCGCACGCGCACGTACACGCACACGCACACGCACACGCACACGCACGCACGCACGCACGCACGCACAACAATAACAATGGCTGCGATTGCGAAAACGATCAACGCTGCCTAAATTCCGGCTTATAACTATTGATGTGCTACCACGTGTCGTGGTGTTTGTGAGGGCCCTTTGGCGCATTAGGGTGACGGAGGGAAAGCGATCAACGTATCTACATATGCGGATGTTTACGGGCATCGCATGGATATTAAAGGAGGTTCCTCTTGGCCGCGTACAAGGCAAAAAAGGTTTCTTCATTACCGTAAAGGAATGGCCCAACATATTCGTGAATCATGGACTTACGACATACGAGTCTGTCCTTGTGAAGAGACGAACTGGCATGACGCACCATTTCCCGAAGTCGTCAGCAGCGGCGCGTGCCGGTGAGATCTGGTGGCGCGCGGTCCGTACTCGTTCCTGTGATGAACTGAGCACGCCTCGCTAGCGAGCGAGCGATAAGCGCGAGTGTATAATTTGGATCATGCCTTTTTTATTAAGAGTTGTGTGTTCAATTTATAACAATTTATATGAGACATGATAATGTATATACCTACTTAACATGAGATCATATTTCTGAGTTTCAGGTTAAAAAACCCGACCAGGTTATGGAAGTTTATTTTAATTAAGTATATCTATGTACAAGCGCCCGAGATTATGCGTGCATGAGTTTCCCGAATCAGGATCAAAAGTTCAAAAAAATCTATACTCTAGATGCTCGAGCTATTCTTACGTACCAAGCCGGCCACGAGCGAGTCAGACTCACCTATGAAGGGTTGCGTGCAGCAAACAAAAAAACATCTCAAAAACTACTAAAAGTTCTTCTTTTGTTCAAATGCATAATTAAAAAACATTACCTACTTATTGTTATGTTCCTCAGTGCGCGCACGCTTGTGTGTGTGTGTGTGTATGTCAAGCTAGGTTCTGCTAGGAACACTGCAAGCATAATTAAGGTCATTGCCATAGGTACAATGCATGTACATGTCGCAGTCGGATTGTCTAAATCGCCGTATTTCATTACGGGTAGCCACTTTCAAAAACAGGTCCGTTTTATTTTGTTGGGTCAACGATTAGCCGGATTGTATGTGGCTGAGTGAAATTGCGCCAGAAAGATTTCACCTTTATACGATTTTCAATATATAGCCTTATTGAGATAAAGTGAATCATTATCCGCCTTTTTAACACGTTTTGGTTCCTAATTTTGATCACTTGACATCAACAATGGCTGCGATTGTAGAATATAGAGAAATAAAAAACTATGCCCAGATATGTTTAGGCGGGAGCTATCGATTAAGCCTTCGTGATCTTTTATTTGCTCTCAAAACATTCATACTTGTATCGATCATTATCACTGCCTAAAATCAAGAGACTCAATGTTGCTAAACGTCAGCCGCCACATTAAAGAACGTCTCGCAACGATAATACGGCTAATCGTTAGTCCGCCACAAAACAAAACGGCCCTGCTTTTGAAATTGGCTAGCCGTAATGTTATACGGCGATCTATACAATACGAATATGACATATACACTACGTTACGTCACATATGCAAAAGCGAGACACGCGCCCTCACGCTGCGCCTTACAGCGCGAACCTTTTTTTTTTTTTGGTGACGAAGGGGAATGCATTTACGCATGATACCTGGGAGCCCGGGTAGACCCCCAGACCTATATTGGACTCGGCCATTGGGTAGCAATACCAACTAAACCCCTACGGGAGCCATCAGCCGCTATAAGTGGAGGGTCCCGGATCTGCATGCAACAGGACCCCTCCAGCGACAGGCTGGCCTCGGCGAAAAGGCCAAACTTCACCTCCTTGGAGACTGTCCGGCTACTCTAAGACAGTCCCCACGACGCCGTGTCATTTGAAGTGGACCGGGTTCCCATCCCGGCCCGACACGGAACACAGGGGCACTACTAAAGGCGCTGCAGATAGCGCCTCTTTCGTACCCCCATTTGTCGTCGGCGGGGGGAGGCCGCGTCGGCAGCCTCCTCTCTCACCCGCTCGTCGGCTTCCTTCTGGGATATGACGGTCTCGCAGAAGGAAGCCATCGCCTTGTAGGACTCGTCGCTGCCGAGCATCGCGAGGATGATGCTCGACTTTGACAAGTCCCCTCCGACAACTGATGTCAGATCGTGACGCAGCGCCGCCCATCTCGGGCCCACCTCGAGGGTGTGCTGGGTCGAGTCCACCGCCGCGTCACAATCGTGACACCGAGTCGTCGGCTCCCTGCGGGCCGTCTTGCACAGATACTCACCGAAGCAACCATGCCCGGTGAGCACCTGCGTTAGATGGATAGGTGAGGGGTTTGCGCCTACGGCGCATCCACCGCTCGAGGACCGGGCGCAAGGCAGCCGTTAACTATCTACCGTACGGCTGCCGTGCCAGGTCATCCCCCCACCTCTGCATTAACGCCACATGCCCTAGCCGGCGAATCCGTAGGATCTCGTCATGAGTGGGGTTCAGGCCGAGAGCCCTCCTATCCGAGACATAGGAGCAGGTCTCGGCAAGAACCTCCGCCACGAGTTCCCACGGGGGATCGCCGGCTAGGGCTGTCGCTGCAGCTTACAGCGCGAACCTGAATTAACAAATATTATGATATGCATCATCTTCCCACCTTGTGAACGGTCGACCTATACTTCGTTTTACTAAACATGGCTTCCATTTCAGATGGTAAGTTGATCAGATCTCTGTGCAGTAGCTGGTCCCGGATGGATGCGTGTAGCGCGAGATCGCTCGTCCCGGCGCTCATTGAGAGAGGCCTATGTCCAGCAGTGGACCGATAAGGGCTGATGATGATGTTATGCATATGGGTAACAGACGACGCGTGACACCGTCATCTGTTACCCGTTAAGACGTATTTTAAAAAACCTATCCTATAACATCATAAATGGCTATGCCTTTAGAATTTTATTTGTCATCCCATAATTCTAAATCATACTACATCATTCTGTAGTGGTTTATATAATAAATCTACTTTCCAAATATCAGATATAAAAAGTAAAACTAAGTACTGACTTAGATGACCGAGTAATGCATCTGTGACATACGAACGGACAGAAGAACCCGACAAAACTATAGGAGTTCCGATTGGTATGGAACGTTTAGTTACAAACACCGTAGCACCAGATTATATATTCACTAGAGTTGCTCCGGTGATGGTTGACTGCCTCGTGGTCTAGTGGTAGGCAATAAGCATGTTTAGTCGGACCAAAGTGTTGCTGGGATGTTTCAACTTATAATAACAGTCCCGAGTCGGGAATTTGGCGGCGTTACACCGCCGTGCATATTGGGTCGGTCGATTGCTCTCCGGTAGTGTCAGATTGCCGTCCCATGGGAATTGGAGAATGAGAGAACAGCGACTGCACTTGTGCACACGGTTTTGAGCACGGCAGTGTCGGTAGGGATGACCGCCGTGGATGAAGTTCGGTTAGGACGATATTAATGTGTCAATCTAAAATATCTTAAAATATGGCATAGACCCTGTCTTTCTCTTCAGGCCCTTCTCATCACGGCTCGCTGACCACGCGTCCTTATAAATATTTATGTTCTCTCGAATAATAGAACACCTTTTGGACGTATTAGCAGCAAGCCCCTCCCAATTTCCGTGGCCTATTCTGCATGCTATTAGAGGCCATTTAAGCACATCTTTGTTGGGAAGCTACTGTCCATGTGCTTGGCATCGGCTAGTTCTGAATAGAAGACTGTTTAATAAACCTATGATCACTCGTACGATACACATGGACACACCATCTTTGCTGACGTGGATGGAGGTTTACGCGTAAAGTCTCCATGCCTGGCGTTCTCACTCTTCGCAGATCTTTTATCTAAGTTATTCGGTCCTGCCGCTTGATTGCCAAGATGTCGCGAACTAATTTGAAATGAGCCCAGTTTTTCAACGTCGGTTTTATAAACAAACCAGGGTCAGTAGCGCACATAAGAACAAGTAGTGCAAGTGCTTCGTAGCCATCAAATTTCGTCTTTAGCTCCATGTCATAAGACTTCCGTGAACGACTACTTAGTTACTAGTTACGAAAACATCTTAGGAGCTAAGCACAATGCAGCGCACTCAGCAGCCACGCCTCTGTCGTACTAGTCGTGGCACGACCAAAAGTTGCCTGTCGCTAACACGGTAAAGGCCAAAAGTAACAGAAATGCCGTCCAGCTTTGTGTCCTTTATAAATTATCGGTAGCCCATTGGATGAGGAGAAAAGGGCAGCACGGCAGCACAAATATGTGGATGTCTATGAGCGTCGGTATTAACGGAAACTCACAACTGCTCTGAATTAGAAAAGAGGTACCAATGACACAAGTTATAGAGCATTGGCTCTGTATCTTGTGTCATTTATTGCTAAGATTAGTCTTTCGTCCCTAAACCCTGACTTTCAAAAATAATGATACCCCTTCTAGAGCACACGGCTACACTTGTACTACTTGCACCGGTGTGCACTCTGCACACGCCGGTCACTGCTACGCCTGGTGAGACCAGCTCAGTGCGCCGCTCCAAGAGCTAGCACCTACTCACATGCGGATACTTTAGTACATTGGCTGAAGTGCTCCGCTGGCACTTTAAAACTTTTGCTGAAGAGGGGATCAACAATTGGGTAGGTCTGTTAAAGGTTTAGTTGGTCTTTAAAATACATTTATTCGAATAATTATCTTTCCACATTCACAATCCCGGACAGACTTAAAATAGTACAAGAACAACAATGGTATTAATATAGTTTTTGATATTGGTTAGTATAAAGTGAGTGTATGAAGTCTTTTCTGGGTCGTTCGAGACTACCGGCTGCAAATTACGTGGTCCATTATATATACTTTTTATATCAATCTTAGTTAACTTAATAGTTGAAGATTATACTGATAACTTATCTTCATATTACATCCAAATTAGATATTACAAAAAGGGAAATACAAAAAAAAAAAAAAGAAAAGAAAAGGAGTAGAGGACTGCAAAGGAACACACAATAAGGTCCCGTCCAATTCTCTTGGTTTCATGAGCCAACTAAAATAAGGCAAGATATAAAAAGAAAACACGAACTCACCCTTCTATATGTAATATAAATATTTTAAATTAACAACGCCGGTATTTCGCGTTCGCGGCATCCTTTCAGGAAAATATAGGTTCCGGACGGAAAAGAAAAATAATATTTGATTATCATCTTTTAACAAATGATTCCGGTCTCCTAGACGAAAAAAGTAAAGAGTGTCATTTCTTCGACACAGAGCACACCCTCAGTCTAACAGTCAAAGATGACAGATACGCTTTTTTTTATAAAATATTTAAGTAGCTAAACATAATTGCTACAATCTAAACCACCGGACTGTTACAAACCGAATCTGCATAGCAACTACTTCATGCCGTCACAATGTTATGGTCTAATATACCGCATATAGTGCAGGCCGCATGCACTTGGCCTAAACTGGCTGCAATGTAGCAATAAAATCTCACAAATTTGCGTTTATTGAAACAGATATATTCTCATGCGGACTAGTTCAATCACCCGCCACTGTAGTCAACAACAGTGTTTAGCTGAGCCAAATCCTACGAACGTTAATATGACAGGAAAATTATATGTGATTTATATGCTCAATGATCAACACATGACTATTCAGAGGAGTCGTGCTAAGGCCAGCGCAGTTGGGCCAGCCCGACGGGCGCCAGTTGCCTCTTGCTCGCGCTATGATAAAGTTACAAGTAGTAGGACAACTTTGGCGCCACCCGGGACTCGACCCGAGAATATAACAGGAACATGGAAATAATTTAGCTAAGTAGCGTAGCAGGAAGTGGTTTATAGATTTTATTAAAACTATCCACTCACCGGCAACGCGCCAACTTAAGTGAGCGAGAAGTAACAGGGCGGGCCTTTGCAGAGGAGCTCAATGATAACGTGCCGCAGTCGCTGTGTGTGGCACGCGGAGCAGGGCGGGGGTCGCGATGCTAATGTGATGAAACATTCATCGCTGGCCTAATTTAAAGGCCAGCCCTTGGCCTAAATACAGTCGCCATGGCTACATAGGCATAACAAGTCACGATGTCAGAGTGTTACACTTTACACGCAGGTACTATACTTTATATCATGGTTAATTAATCATAGTATATTAGATCGTAGTGTTGTAGCAATTTTATATAGCATAGTATTACGGGACAAATGGGCGCCTAACCAGACCATGAAATACTACAAACGTCCATAGATATCCACACAGACAGAAGACATTTAGACATGCAACTTCTTTTTTTACTTCCCCGAGGGTCAACCCGTCCATCACAATCCTATTTATAGGTGGCCTTTGCTAATTTATACTTAAATTCCAGTTTAAAGTTTTAAACAGGTTAGAAGTATTAAAATTGGTTGTTGACTTGTCAGAAATTCTATGATCCCACAAAAATATTTGATGTAGAATGTTCACAAGGCGGGGTCTAATATCTACCATTATCGACTTTTGGAGACCGGGCGTGTAGAATTAGAAGCTTTGCTACACCTGAGAACGGACAACTTTTCGATAGTGCGATATTAGAATATATCGTGTTGGGAACACTCTGATGAAAATGATTTTTGTGAGATTTCATTACTTTTCAATCCGCTACAAAAATGAGGAAAACTTAAAATAAGGAACAAATCGACTTTATAACTATCGCAGAATTGAAAACCGGCCGAGAGCGAGTCGGCATCACGTATTTTCCGTAGCCGAGAAACCAAGAAAGTGGAACATAAAATGAAACATCCACAAAGTGTGAACAACGCCAAACACCATATCATTTAGAAATACCTCTCAAGTGAACACGGCTCCGCCCTCGGGAACATGAGTGTCCCTCCCTCAGTTTCAGAGGTGTATTTGACCGCATACTCACAAGTATGCGGTCAAGTACACCTCTGAAACTTCAAACGTACAGTACTCATGACCTGCGAGTGACATGAATGTATGGCATGTATAAATAAAACAATAATATTGTTTTAGTAATTTAATGTTCTAATCACTGTCAATGTCACTCCATCCCCCTCGCTCTGCCGGTTCAGTGACCTCGCAGCCTCCCACCAACTGTATCGATCTGTTCGTCTAGTCTCGCGCTGGTCCGCGCTGCGGCGGTGAACGAACCTGCCTCACTCACATGAATTCATATAGGCTTATTGATGTTTGTGATCAAACTAGTTAGGGCCCCCGACTACACTGCACCTTTTTTAACAATAAATTGACGATATCATTACATTTTCTATGCATTAGGGTTCCTCAGTTAAATAAAAAACAAATCTTAAGTGATTACGTTTACTTATTGCTACGAGGTATATAAGAATAACATATTATTTCTCATATTGATGTCTTAAGTTTACGAGAATGTTAACCATTACAAAAAAAAAAACAACAAAATACTCTTACGGATTTTATAGCGGTTTATTTTATGATTCAACTAGCCCGGTGTTTCGGAAGCTTTACAGCAAGCACGGTCACCCGTATACATAATAAATAGACCGCGATAAAATCCATAAAACTAGTATTACTATGAAAATGCTCTTTTTTTCTTACTCAATTCCAGTTCCATTAGATATTGTAAAATATTGTGAAAATAATAATTGGGCTCCAAAGTTCTCGATCTGACAAGAATTTAGTGTACCTTAACATGTCTTAGCAACAATAACTTTCGATTCAATCAATGAATTGAGTTCTTCATCAAGCAGCTATACATAATACTCGGAAGTAATTAGAATACAATACACTAACCTACAAATACAATAGCGTGCTCCCAAAAATAGTCGCAGTGACACAATGGGTGGCAGAGTTACAACGGAAAGTCGAACCGAGAAGGAAACGACACGATAAAGCCAGCGACGCATTTCTTTTTTAGCTTTTAAATTTTCCTCTCGCGAGTGATTATTTGTAGTCACTAAATACCACGTTAGTTAAAATAATACGTTTAGTCGACGGGACGAGGAATGTTAGTTCCAGGAGGGATATTGAGTCCCTCAAGTGACAGATGCGGCAGTTGACGCGACAGGTGGCTGGTCGTACCCCGCACACCAAGTCGGCTAGCCTACTGCTTAAGAGAGGCGGTCAGGTGAGGCGGCAAAAACACGGCAGCGTGACGTGACGTATGCGTAACGCGTAGCACGTTATGCTGTGCTGTATTTTTGCGGCACTAGAACACGACAGCGTGACGAGACATGTACACGACGCGTAGCAGGTTGTGCTGTGATGAATTTTGGTCGCACTAATACACGACGCGTAGCAGGTTGTGCTGTGGTGTATTTTGGTAGCACTAGTACACGACAGCGTGATGAGTCGTGTGCATATCGCTTAGCATGTTGTGCTAAGGTGGTCTGGTGGCATTAGTACAAGACCGACACAATACTGGTGGTTGTGGTCGATCCCAATTTCACCGCAATGATGAAACAGTAAAACGTTTTTGTAAAACTAATTTAAAGTCAAATTATAATGTTTGACAGTTGACTCTTTCATTAGAAACCTTGTCTTACATAGGTGAATGCGAATGTGCTTATGGTAGTATGTATTGTTTCATTAAATTACAATATTAAGTAAAATCTATTTAGCACAAATTATATGGAAATATTCATTTTTTGCACATCTTCTCCATATAATCTTCAACCGTGCCAAATTTCAATTTTCGCTATCCGTCTTAAAAAAAGGGATTACTTTTTCTATTTACGTAAATATATCATATTAAGCGGGTGCTACTGTCAACTGTGTACAGACTACTGCTCACTACTGACTAGAGACCTGCCCAACTGCCGCTCCGCGCAGCGCCCACTCAAGCGTAGCCCGCACTCGGCGCTGCGGGCGCAGCTGTGCCTTGAAATGTCAGACTTATAAGCAGGGCCGCTATAGGGGATGATTGTCCGGGCATTGTTCTTTAGCATATCATCCTTATATTTGCAATAGTGACGGTTATTTCTGTACAGAAATTGGTAGATACTTTATGTAAAAATATTTCAGAATACATTAATTTCTTTTAATGTCCTGCTTTTTTCACTTTTTTGATACGGTCGTGTGAATAGTTAAATAATAACCTCAGCAGAGACAAAGCTCTTCACTGGAGAGCTGGTGTCAGACCAGGCCATTAAGGTTCTAGAGTCTAACTGTGTGCCTGGCATTCTCGATCAGCGTTCGTCGATCGTCAACCATGTTCCAAGTGAAGATGCATCCCCTAGCAGCGGCCGGTAGTTCCATGGTAAACCAACCAGCAACACCTGCTCTATTAGCTCCCTCGTGTACAAAGTCGGGAGGGAAGTGAGTGTGAAATGAGCAGCGATTCGTTCGAACTCAATTTCATTTACTGCGCGGAGTCGCGAGCAAACGGAACCGATCAAACCTACTCCGCACCAGTTGCTCCCACGATGCGATGGCTCCGTTCGTCGTCGATGCCTACATCAGGCGCTTACTTTCCCGGTGCATAGGGGGCGGAGTAATTCTCAAACCTGCCAAGTACTGGGAGAAAGTGTCTACAAATTAAGTTCCAACGATGCGAGACCTTGGGGAATAAAATACTATTCGTACGTTCTGGGAAATAGTTTATAATATGAATGCGTGTCAGGTGTGGTGTGACCATTCATATTCCTGAGTAAAGTATTTGTTTCGGCCAGAGGCCACGGAATGAGTCTAAGTGCCACGGCTGATGTGACGCGGGCGTGGAGTGTGAGCTATTATCAAAGGTTCTATTATCAACGGGTTACTTATAGCATACATATTTAATTATAATAGTTATATAATATTGCTTTCCCCGGGTTTAGGTATGGATTTGGGCATCAGCTACGAGGAATGGAAGATACTTCAAACCGGTTGAAAATAAAAGTTACGTTATAGATCGTTACCCGGTGCGCAATTACTCTAAGTACAACACAATACAGTATCCGAGGAGGTATGATAGTAGCGAAAAGACCGATAGAGCCTGCAGCGGAAGTGTTCTAACTGATAGGTTTTGCTACGTGCTGTCACTTTACATAGACGAGTAGAACAGTTATTTGAATCAGACCTATGACATTCAATTCAAGTGCTCGAGAACAATGTTACCCACACCACACGAACAGGTGCACTAACAGGTGCACTGCTCTCCAACTCAACAGGGACTCAAAAATTCAATAGGTATATCCACAGGACAGACGGAGTAAAAGCATTTGTTCTAGGTATAGAGTCTATAGATGTGCTAATTTGAAAAAGACAGTCTAGAAACAGTCTAGACGATCTCCCCGCCGAAATAGTTCATTAACCTTTGACCCACGCGCCCTCAATTGGACATCACAATACACACATCTCTCGGGTATAGTAGATGTCAACTCTGACCCAGGTGTGTGCCAATGAACAAAAAATCTTTTTCTACGTAGGGGCAAACGAGAAATCGAAAATTTTGTGACTATCAATGCCTCATAAACATTCACATAGAGACTATGAAGACGCGTTGTTTTCCTCCAGTCCATAGCCCTAATGCATCACTGGACTCTCACAAACCGCACAAAACGCGCAGCTGTCAATTCACTCAGATCCAGAGCCACAGACCCGCCGTGCGCCGGTTCGGCACTGGGTTCTTGCATTTTTCAGTGACGTGACGTTCCAGATCCCTTTGATCTGTCGCTCCGTTCCGATGCTGATGCGAGCCTGATCGGTGATGCGTCACAAACTGTCTCTGTTGAGTAGTGGGGTCCCGCCACAGTCAGCCTGGCAGAACCTCAGGGGCGACACTCGCGGGGTCGGGTATTTTTCACTATTAAAACACTTTTAGCAGCGAACTAGATCTAGACAGCGACATTTGGGCTGATTTTAAATTAGGACAGTAGTTATTAGTTCGGATGAACGGTTTGAGATCAGATATGCGCGTCGTGTGCCGGGATACGAATAGCGTACCCCAGTTACCGTTATAGAGCGCTATTTCTAGTTGCAGGTCAAAACTCTATTATCTCATAGTGTATGTACTAGTTCCTCACAATAGCTAGCCTACATACAACAACGGTCAGAGGAGAATACTCGGAAATTTAATTAACTAGCCTAGTCATTTGGGCCCTGATTATCTTCTGGGCTTGCGGAGGTACAGCAACCAGAGCGACTGCTATCTAGGCAGTCGCTCTATCTAAAAATGCTGGCGCCCTCATGAAATCCCCTAGATGATGTAGTCGAAAAAGAAAAAAAAATAAAAGCTGAAAAGCTGAAGAAGAAGCAATAGTGGCTTTGGGCACCTAAGAGTTTTTGCCCTAATTTGAGATGTGTCGTCGCTGAGAGTCCCTTTTCTTAGGGAGGGAAATACACAGATACATTGTTCTTGCTTCGAAATAGATAACACTTGGTCAGAACTACTGGAGACAAGTAGAGCTACACGAGTTGATTGTGATTCATAATCATAATCGACTCGTGTGGCTCTACTTTTCAACCCAGGACGGAGTTAATGTTTAATGTATAATGTGTAATGTATAATGTATAATGTATAATGTATAATGTATAATATATAATATATAATGTGTAATGTATAATGTATAATGTGTAATGTGTAATGTATAATGTACAATGTACAATGTATAATGTATAATGTATAATGTATAATGTGTAATGTGTAATGTGTAATGTATAATGTATAATGTATAATGTGTAATGTGTAATGTATAATGTATAATGTATAATGTATAATGTATAATGTATAATGTATAATGTATAATGTGTAATGTGTAATGTATAATGTATAATGTATAATGTATAATGTGTAATGTATAATGTACAATGTATAATGTATAATGCTAACTTTACTTGTGTAGTGCTTTACTCTAATTGTCCTCATGATCGTGGCCACAGCACGGAGAGAGAAGGAGAACGTCGAGAACGTGGAGTGCGCAATCCTTTCAGTGGTTTTATGTAGACTACTTACATCGGAACATATGTCTATGAACATCGCAAGTGCGTCACGGGCTGTCGCAGTACATTACGGCGTGTCCCGCGTCAATACCACGCCCTTCGTAGTTCCACTACATTAGCTGCGTATAATGAAGATTCAATTCATTACAGTTTGGTGACTCACCTTGCGTTTGACACATTGTACGATCGCCTTGACACACATAGATAATTTCAGTTGTTCAGGCGAATGTGGAGCGAACATGCGTCCATATATAATGCGGCCCCGGCATGTGCCACTGGCCACGCCAAGGCTTTCGTTTGTTGTTATAGTCTCGCCACTAGATATGGACTATCTGTTTTCTATTGCAAGGTGAACTTTCTTTACGTTGAGTTCTTACTTTATATCTTTTCGATACTTAAGAAAAGGCTCCAACTACTCATTTGCAACCTTATGATATTTTACAGAAAAGGAAATAGCACCGAAAAAAGTCGTCTGATCCCTTATTTTGCAGTTCCTTTATATATGTTATATATTTTGTAATTATATTTATAGCAGTTATGCGATGCACCTGCATGCTGCCCCACCCTGATGCGGTGACTTGTACACTGGTGCGAACGATGCAACAGACCGATATCTTGAGCAACGATCACAGTAAAGTAGTTTTATAGCAGCGTAGCCTCAGACCTCAGTCCATTAGTCAGGTGCCCATCCTTACACCCGACAGCGAAGGCGATGGACAGTCTGCTTAGTGCACAGTTATATAAAGCAACAGTGGAGATTTAGAGCTGAACTGTGCGTCGGGAACACGCACAGTGAGGCTCCAGGCTCAAAATCTGATCCGCTGAATGTGCAACACAAAGCAGATTCAGCGATACTGTGCATGTGCACTTTATCTAGTAGTCTTCCTCTGAATCAAGTAGCGAAGTAATCAGTTCAAATACCTTTGGGTAGATTATAACTAAGCGCCTTGACGGTGACGGAGAGTATTGTTTGATAGGCGTGCAGTGGATGGGACTTCCAAGTTGTATTTATAATCGTTTATCCCCCTGTAAACAAAAACAAAATGCAATGTATATCCCTAAAACACCCTCACAAATATTTTTTATATGTACATGTTTTTCGTAAACTGAGACACATTATGCCTTAATCACCCAAAATTCTGAGAAGTCGTTGACTTTCTTTTAAGTGTCCGCTCTTATATTTTTCTTCGTAATCGTAAATAATACGCAGTTTAACGCGTGACTAACTGAATCTAAACGGACCGTGAGTTTTTTTATAAACTCGCGACCTGGCGAGCGGCCAATGTTTGTGCTATGGCGAGGAGGTAAACACTGCTTCAGATCTCTTACGTGTGTTCTCGTATATTTATCTTCAAGGTCCTGCAGGACACAGACATCCAGGCGCCTCGTCAATATACCTATTTATTTAATTATGCCTCAGTTCACAAGTTCTTTTGTAACGAAAGCTACTAAGTACTGATAGCCTAGGACATTTGGAAGATACCTACGAGGTCGCGAGGTAAATTAATTACCTAAAATATTTCGTTCATTTAGCTTAAAATTTAAAACTCCGATTACGGAGTCATTAATAGTATAATATAGAATATATTAATGTTATACGAGTTTACTTCTTCATATGTTACACTGTATCGTCACTGCTGCGCTGCTCACTGCTGGACGTTACTCGTGTAGGATAAGAAGAGTTACAGCTCGCTGCGTCTTGATCCTCTGATTCTCTTAGTGTGTGCTGCGTGTAGGTGATATCGTGTGTACAACCAGCGAGCTAACAAAAGTGTGTGCTGCGTGTAGGTGATATCGAGTGTACAACCAGCGAGCTAACAAAAGTGTGTGCTGCGTGTAGGTGATATCGAGTGTACAACCAGCGAGCCAACAAAAGTGTGTGCTGCGTGTAGGTGATATCGAGTGTACAACCAGCGAGCTAACAAAAGTGTGTGCTGCGTGTAGGTGATATCGAGTGCACAACCAGCGAGCCAACAAAAGTGTGTGCTGCGTGTAGGTGATATCGAGTGTACAACCAGCGAGCTAACAAAAGTAAGTCATGGGGAGCGATAGCGAGTTCGTCAACGTCCGTAGCATCAAATCAATGAAGAATGAATGTTGCTTTATACACGGAGACCAGATGTTAGACTTGAACGCAGCGACGTGTTAGCGAAGAGCGCGACTCTGTGCATGTAAAACAACCTGCGGAATAATATTATTGTTGTTGTAGGTAAATAGTGGAAATTATATGTCTACCATCTGATGACGATGCCCTCGGTTTTACCCGCGTAAAACATTTCTGTAGGAAGAAGTAATGTTATGAGTTCGAGTCAGCATTTTAAAGTTGTCTTGAGTGGTCACTGCTACCGCCGGCCTACTCTGCCTGTTTGTCATTCCCTTTCGTAAGATAATATTAATAAAAATGAAAATAAAATTTAATAAAGTGAACCGCATGAAAATCCGTCCGTCTTACAAGTTGTGTGAAGGAAGGCAGCGCGTCTGCTTATTGCATACCCACACGATGTTGGGGTGTTTGTGTTTGTGTGTGTGTTATATATAAAATATAATTTATCATTATCAACACACTTGACACAAAGCAAGTACAATTTTCCGGCGCTCTGTCGGCCCTCTGATAGCACTGGCTGCGCGGAGGTCCGATACGACCGGAGCTAGCCCAGGCGAGGACAAAGACGAGGCAATTGAGATTGCACGCGTATTACATTTGTGTACATATTCTCTCATTATAATTGAAATTGCACGCATATTACATGTGTGCACATATTCTCGCATTATAATTGAAATTGCACGCATATTACATTTGTGCGTATATTGTCGCATTATAATTGAAATTGCACGCATATTACATTTGTACACATATTCTCGCATTATAATTGAGATTGCACGCATATTACATTTGTGCGTATATTCTCGCATTATAATTGAGATTGCACGCGTATTACATTTGTGCACATATTCTCGCATTATAATTGAGATTGCACGCATATTACATTTGTGACTATATTCTCGCATTATAATTGAGATTGCACGCATATTACATTTGTGTACATATTCTCGCATTATAATTGAGATTGCAAGCATATTACATTTGTGCGTATATTCTCGCATTATAATTGAGATTTCACGCATATTACATTTATGCGTAAATTCTCGCATTATAATTTACCTATTCTGTGGATATTTATTGTTATATTACATTTTACCCCTTGTGTAAGTACCGAAACCCGCGAGCACGATCGCGCGCCCTGCGCCGAGGTTACAGCCCTACCGCGATCAGGTGTTATGAGATAACTCGCGAATGAGGACAAGGTAACGTTCATCTCGTCACGTTTCAATAGGATGCAAAGGTAAACAAAGCCGGCCCGACCGGGTAGGTGGAAGCCACTGCTGCACTTGTGTCCTGCTGCCCTGCTACCTTGCTGCACTGCAACACTGCTACACTATTAATACGCAATGTTTTAACTCTCGATTGGTAAGACAGCACGCAGAGAGTAGTGGAGCGGAGCTCGGTATTCACTAGCAGCCTACGACTGCACATTGACTCGCTTTCAAATTTAATTAAAAGACCACTGCATTATAGCTTTTGTAAGCGGCAACGCCGTGCAGTATAACAGTCGCGTGGGAGCAGCAGGGGAGAAGTTTATGGCAACTTGAAGTGATCACAATAGACGCGCTGTGCCAATCTAATATTAATTATCGCGATGAGTCATACTTATGAATGTATGTCATGCCTTGGCTTTATGCTATTTGGCTCTGACTTTCAAAATTAGTTAAGGTCAGTCCTATTTGTTAAATTAAATTCTAATTGACTTCATAATTAGGCAATCAAATGTCCATAATTTATTAAAACTATTCAAAACTCTGCAGTAATTAGATTATGGTTAATGTAAATTAAATACACCATTTCACCATAACTTGATGAAAAGGCGTATGCTACTTTAGGGTTATGTTAAGTTTAAAATATTTCATAATTTGATATCTATGATAGGTAATGGTTTTCCTGGAAAAAAGTATGTCACATCAGGATCGGTACATCCCTAAACTCGTTTGTTAAGGTAGAACACAATGATATAATACAAAGACGGCGCACCGATGAATAAGTGATCGGCCAGCGATCGGTATTCATCACAATTATAAAACGGTGCTGTCTTGAAACCTTTTCGTAAAAAATTACAACGTTGCGAAAAATATGTGTCGTAACCCTCGCCGACCGCATTAGAAATAATGAAGATTATATATTAGGTATGAAAGAAGATGTCGGTGTGAAAATGAGAAAGGCTCTGTTGGTTCGGGCATATAGAAAGAATGTGGCAGGTGAAAGGGCTCAGTCGAACTGTTGAGGCTGGACTAGCGCCGCCAACCAGTATTAGCTCCCTCCGAAAAATAAAAAAAGCAGGTGAAAGGTTAACAAAGCAAATATACAGTGGGAATGTGGAAGGGTGTAGGTACCGAGGAAGACCAAGACTGACATACCATAATCAGATTGATCGGGTGCTGTCCTAAGGTGCTGCCAAGAGTCTTCGTAACCGGCGTGTCTGTATAAAGAGGGCAATGAATGTGGAGGAGGCGAGGCACGTATGTGAGGATCGTGATATGTAGCACACCGTTATCTCTACCTACCCCATTGGGAACTGGCGAGAAGCTGTGTTGTTGTGTCGTTGTTGCATAAAATATTAGCTATTTCTCTATACTTTTCAAAAATACCAAGATTCATAGTTAGCGTTTCAAAAGAGTCCACCTAAGAGACGAAGAAAATTTAAAATTATTCACTTTGTAAAAACAACTTGTAATTACTACGCGCGTAAGGTTGACTTTGCAAGAACTGCGTTTAAATCATGTACATCAATTGTGTAGGCTCTTTTAAATGATGTCTGCTATGTAAGAACAATTTAAAATCATGCTTCTTAGGTTGACTTTACAAAAAAAATTCTAGGACTCTTTAGAGTGACAGTTCAGTATGATATCCTTAATCCTGTACTTTTTCGAAATTTGCTTTTTGCTCATCTTCATTCGCGCAACTCTTTATAAAGGATGGGTATTTTTTCTTCGCGTATTAATGTAAAGATTGTGTAGGTAACACAATAATGTATCGAGATTAAATTTATCTGCGTGTAAATAGCGGCGCACTCGTGTCGCTCCTCGAGGCGTTCCGCTGGTTTCAGTTAGCGCCAGCGGACCGGCCATTTGTGAATGTTTGTGCTAATGTACAATGTATTCACGTCAACTCCGAGAGTTTCGGGGAAAACATTAAGGATTTTGTTGTAGTGCTGATATGTTGACTTATATTAGTTGATGTTCGGGAGATTAGCATTTACATTTATTTAGCCCATAAATACACAAATATATTGGGCCACTGTCGTGTGTTGAACTGTGAGGAACGATGTGGAAACTGCGCACACCACCGGCGCGACACCATGTTGCTACATGCTCTTTTGTACTTTTAATCGGTTCCTAATGAAAAACTGATTTAATAAAATGTATCTTTTTGTCCAATCATTTTCTTTCTAGCCCGTCTATTACTAAACATTCCTTTTAAGCTTTCCAATATTTCATTATAACCTATGACTAGTACTACTAAGTCCTAAGCACAGTAAGGAGGCTAACACTAAGGCTGAAATGTATAGCGTGTTTAGTCTTACATCTGGCTTTACGCAACATAGTCTTAGCTAAGACTGAGCCCAACAAAATCAACCGTTTCAAATGAATATTGGTTTAGCGCTAAGTTTCTGCTTTCCAATAAGGTAACACTCAGCTAATATTTTGACGTTTGACACTATGCACATCCGAAAGATGCTTATTCCTAGTACTTAAAGCAGTAATTATAGTGAACTACTTTCCGGATTTTATCGCGGTTTATTTAATGATTTGACTAGCCCGACGTTTCAGAAACTTTACAACATCCATGATCACGGACGGACTGAGATGACAGATGTCACAAATCATTAAAAGTACCCGAAGAATTATAATTGTTTAGTTGTTCCGATTAACGCAAACAGTACTTATTATATCTTGCTGTCTTGACGACAATCAAATCAAAAACTAAACATAACATGTTTAGTTTTTGATTTAATTATGTTTATCACTGGGTCCAAAGCAGACGGAAGAACCCAGCCATCTTCTTTATTGAAATTTGGATGTTTTTTAATTTGAATAGCTTCACGGATAATCCTTGGAAGGAATCGGTGTTCTCTAATGAGGATTTGCGCTTTATCAAATCTAATGTAATGGCAGGGCCAACTTCTGCATGCTCACAGACCCCAGATTTTGTAACGCGTCGGTGTTTCATACGAGTATGTGAAATGGCGAGTGGCCGCGTCACGGTGTATTGAAGGAATTGTTGAATAACAGCGCGTCTGCATGACAGGACGTCTAAATATAGAGAGAAATGCTCTTGGAGCGAATACACCGCAAATTAAAAGGATAATGGCGTCTTTTTTTCGGAATAGAATCGACTAAGGTTTAAAAAAATCCACCTAAATTGTCTATATTGCGGTTGTCACCCGTACTTTATATTAAAGTATTAAGCTCTTTTTTTATAGACTTGTTTTCGTTGTGTAGTGGACTTGTAGGAACTAATTTCAGTGAGGTCATGCCCACGGTAACAAAATGAGTGAGTTTCAATAATAAACATTATATGCGATCGTACTGGCACTCGACAAGAATAAACGGAGCGAGTAATGAATGCGCTCGGCGCAGACCGCTCGGCCGCTGCTGGACGCTGCGCGCTCTCAGTGCTGACGCACACACTCTGGTCGCCTCTGCATCTGCTCTCCAGTCTCGAGTGCCGGCACTGAAGTGTGCTTTTAGGTACATGTATTGCGCAAGCCCCTCCGAGATCGGCCTCTGCGTTATGTCGATGCATGGAAGCTCACTTTTCGCTAATTCATCTACAATGTGAAGTTAGTGGTTCAGTAAGCACCTAATAATAATAAAAAGGCCATTGCATCCAAAATGGACCGCCCTAAAGCGGCGCCGCAAAGTGGCGAGAGGTACCTCCTCAGTCGTGCCGGCCCAATTGAACCTACTACATTCCTTTAATTTTTTCAGTGATTCGTCTGCAAATGTAGCCCTACACAATATTATTTTGTATCTTGTTATTTACTGATCGACAATTCACGACGTGCGCCGCTATCCCGTCATCGTTTATCCGATATCGTTTGTAATGCGAACTTATCGGACAGTACGGATACGCAATCAAGTTTAGAATTGCCAACCAAAGCTAAAACACGTCGAAATGTTGGAAGAAAGATGGCGGCATCTGTCTTCTGGAGGACAGGTCACACAAAACGGGATAGTTCCCACTTTTCCTGCAAGAAGATCAGTAAAAAACGACCTCGCAGTAGAGTTCTCCTTCACACGAACATTAATATAATTTTGTGATTCGCAATCATTTATTTATCGCCAACTGATTCATTCAGTCGAGTCCGAAGCCACATCCTACACTTTATCATCATTATCAGCGTGTTATCTAGCGATGTTGAACTTGTACTTCGTTTTGTGAATGTCAAAAAACCGCATTGGCACCAACACTTTCTGTAGTTATGTGATACTTCCAACGCACCGAAGATGATTATAAACTCTAAGTACCTACGTAATTCACATGAATATGGAGTGCAAACCTGGTCCATAGTAAACCAAGACTTGAGGTTATCTAATGCTTGATTTTTATCGGGCCCCCATTAATTGATTCGCCAGAGTATGTCGCCGTCCAGCTGGTACTTCAATGTCTTGGAATTTTGTATTATTGAAGAGCTTTGTCGTCCTAACCGGGTATCAGCTACAAGATGCACAAATGAGTGGGCAGGTACAATTGCACTCCCTATTCCCCTATTCTCTTATATCGATAGGACGGCAATCCGACACGACCGTAGGGGGGGGGGGGTCAGCCGCGCGAGATCCACGGCTTAGCGTAGTATCCGAGGCACGGGGTCTATCACCGCCAACTTCTTGAATACGGACTCTTCTTAGAAATTGAAGAATCCCAACCGAACCCAGGACCTGCGACTGTGGTTGATCATGCTTACCACTAGACTACAAGGCAGTCAAAATATACATAATATATATAGTAAGTGTAGTGTCATCAGGGAGACACTCTTGTATCAAAATATACATAATATATATAGTAAGTGTAGTGTCATCAGGGAGACGCTCTTGTATCAAAATATACATAATATATATAGTAAGTGTAGTGTCATCAGGGAGACACTCTTGTATCAAAATATACATAATATATATAGTAAGTGTAGTGTCATCAGGGAGACACTCTTGTATCAAAATATACATAATATATATAGTAAGTGTAGCGTCATCAGGGAGACACTCTTGTATCAAAAATCTGACCGATAATTTCCGTGTCAATTTCTTGTTCATTTTGTCACTGTTATTCGCCAACCATTCCGGTTGTCTAAGTTCTACTCAGAAGGTAGCTTATCTTCAAAGTTCCTTTTGAGCTAAGCAAAGTGTGAGGACAATTTGGCAAGGACCCGTTTTTACTACGTCTAGCTAAGGCTGTCTAACCGTTACGGATTTTCTGTTACTAGGCGTAAGCTGAAGATTGGAACTGTAGTGTCAGTGGCGGCAACCGAAAGGAGTTGCGAAGGCGCAAATTTTGGTGTAAAAATTTTTCTTGTGCGAGGTTGGGTCACGGAGATATTCCTGTTTTTGTGGTTCGGTTTTCACACTAGTAAAATCAGTAAGTCGTCGATATAGACTTGTCCTAGTTTGACCGGTCGGTCCCGAGGCAGGAGTGTATAGGCGACTTGCTTCTGGTGTCTTTTTTGTTTTCGTTGTTGCTTTTGTGTCGTTCTGCATTCGTGGTGGTGTTTCTGTATGTGTCGGACGTGTGTGGTCGGATTCCCGTCATTTGTTTTGATTATATTTAAATTTGTTGAAATTTATTCGGGAATTTTGCTTGGATTTGTTGTTTCTATTTCTGTTGTTTGGTTGTTGTTCTCGTTTTTTGTCACGGGAACATGTCGGGAAGGGGGGCGATGGGTTTCAGGGAGGGAGGACTGGTTGGTCAAGGGGAAGGGGCAGGGGTCGCTTAGGGGGAACTCGGATGAATTAGAGGTGTTGGAGGACCTTTCTCATGGCGTCCTTGTCGGAGGCGGAAATAGGGCGCAAGCGCCTCTTCACGGAGAGGTCTGAGAACTCCGGTTCCGGATCCGATGAAAGTGTTGTGGGAGCTGTGGGGTATTATAGGTCACGCAATGTAGCCAAGAGGAGCAAGTTCCATACGCTTGCGATAGCAAGGGCGGCGCTGCGGGAGCGCATTTCCAACGAAAAGGAGGAGGCGTTCGAGCCCTTCGACCGAAGCCCTTCTCTTTCGCGGGACCGGCCGCAAGGGACCCCTACTGGAGGCCGCTCTGAAGATCCCCCACATCAAATATCTGGGGCTCATCCTTGACAGAGGGTGGACCTTCGGCCCACACTTCGCTGTGGTGGGACCGAAGGTCGTGAAGGCGGCGAGTGCGCTGGGCAGACTCCTCCCGAACCTCGGAGGACCCAGCGCCGCCTGCAAGCAGCTGTACTCCGGTGTCTGTCGGAGTATAGCGACGTACGGTGCTCTGCTTTGGGCTGTACGTCTTAGTGCGAGAAATAAGGCTCTGCGCAGTGGGTCGCAGTGAGGTCGATCCGTGGGTACCGTACGGTATCGTGGGCTGTAGCGACAGCCTTAGCCGGTGTTCTCCCGTGGAAACTTTTGGCGGAGGTTCTTGCTGAGAGTTACTCCTATGTCTCGGATAGGAGGGCTTTCTGCCTGAACCCCACGCATGACGAGATACTGCGGGTCCGCCAGTTAGGGCATGTGGCGTTAATGCAGATGTGGGGGGAGGACCTGGCGCGGCAGCCGTACGGTAGAAACATAACGGCTGCCTCGCGTTCGGTCCTCGAGCGGTGGATGCGTGGTGCAAAACCCTCATCTTCCGTCTGACCCAGGTACTCACCGGGCATTGTTGCTTCGGTAAGTATCTGTGTAGGACGGCCTGCAGGGAGCCGACAACTCGATGTCACGATTGTGATGCGGCGGTGGACTCAGACCAGCATACCCTCAAAGTGTGCCCAAAATGGGCGGCGCTGCGTCACGATCTGATATCAGTTGTCGGAGGGGACTTGTTAAAGTCGAGCATCATCGTCGCGATGCTCGGCAGCGACGAGTCCTACCAGGCGATTACTTCCTTCTGCGAGACAGGAGGAGGCCGACGCGGCCTCCCCCCGCCAACACCCCCAGCAGGTCAACGCGTCTGAGATATAGAGGGACAAAGGATTAAAATCAAAGCCTTTTTACGACTACCGACGCACTCGAACATCAGCATAAATACTATGCCGATTCGTTGCCCTCCGTTTACCGTCCCCCCATTGGGCCAACGACTACTCACAAACTGCACGAGACGTAACGCAGATGTCATCATGTGAGCGAGAGGTACCTCCCCGGTTCTTCCGGCCCAGTGCCGCTGCAATGCAGCATGACAATACCTGTTACTCCGTAGGACGCGACGACGAAGTGCGTAATGGCACTTACTATTAATATGAGTATTATGAGCGCTCATTTGCTTTATGTGATAATGAATTCCACCGAACGGTCCATGAAATGTATGCTGAGCTTATTAAAGCTGTATACAAGCGCCGTTTTGTTTTCAGTCCGTCCTGAAACCGTTACGGACTGCTTACATAACACGGCCTCATTTGAATTACTTTATTCAGTGTAACGGAGCTGAGAACGAGTTCATGGTATATGTTGAGTAACCGATAACCGTTATTATCCTCAACTGACCTGTTTTGATAAATAGCAACTACATCAGCTACGGTACCGTACGATATGCTCCTTATTACCATTATTTTGTAAGAGGTAGTGCCATGCTGCATAGGACAAGGTAGGTGCATCCTCTTATGCAACTCAATTGAGCTGGTACACCGGGGAGGTATCTCTCGCTCACTTGATACCGCAGTAAAGTGACACCTACGGTGTCGCCTTTCGTGCAGTTTCCCAGGTGTTCATAGTTGTGTCATCACAATCAGGTGGTAGCCGGAGGAGCAGGCGTACTTGAATACCTTCCGATAGCCGGAGGAGCAGGCGTACTTGAATACCTTCCGATAGCCGGAGGAGCAGGCGTACTTGAATACCTTCCGATAACCGGAGGAGCAGGCGTACTTGAATACCTTCCGATAGCCGGAGGAGCAGGCGTACTTGAATACCTTCCGATATACTGGTGCTCACGCTGCTCCCACTCTACACGCCTCGTGCTGCCAGATCTCGTGGTCTACGGGTAGGCGGGCTCAGCTGCACATCATGAGGCTTCGGGTTCCAGGCCCGAGGTGATACTGGCATGTTTAAATGCTGGGTTCAGACCAAAGTTATGTTGTTGGCGGTGTTACACTCCAGTGCCAGAGTTAGGCCGAAGGTTTATTTCTCTCCGGTTGCGTCGGACTACTATCCCTACTGAACAATTGGCATGGAACCAGGTGGTTCCATGCCATCCCATCTGAATAGTCGATAGGTGGTTCCATGCCATCCCATTTGAATACTCACAAGGTGTCTCCATGCCGTCCCATCTGAATAGTCGATAGGTGGTTCCATGCCATCCCATTTGAATACTCACAAGGTGTCTCCATGCCGTCCCATCTGAATAGTCAATAGGTGGTTTCATGCCACCTTATTTGAATACTCACAAGGTGTCTCCATGCCGTTCCATCTGAATAGTCAATAGGTTCCATGCCATCCCATTTGAATACTCACAAGGTGTCTCCATGCCGTCCCATTTGAATAGTTAATAGGTGGTTCCATGCCATTCCATTTGAATACTCACAAGGTGTCTCCATGCTGTCCCATTTGAATAGTCGATAGTTGGCTCTATGCCGCCAAATCGTCAGCAATTAGCTTGATAGGCCGTCCCAGCTCAGTCGTGGTATGAGGAAATGGAGAATACAGTAATGTCCAGTGTGTTTGATTTGTCTGGGTAGAGGCCGCCATAGCTGAAACTCAGCCCGATACCTACTCTGTACGTAATAGTGCCTCTTCTGCCGTGCATTCACGATTTTGACGCAATGTCACCTCCCCGGGCGGCGGTGGCCGTATCTTTTGGAGTTCCCCTGAGCGGTGACGCCAGCACCGGAATGAGTCATCCTCACTCTTACATAGCTTCCAACAATAATTTACCCGCTCATTGATAAACATCAGCCAATTATTGTATAATATAACAACAAAATTTATAGAAAGATTATAAGTATGGTTAGCCCAAGACTTGTGATTGTGGAGGAGGCAAGGCAGGTGTGTTAGGATCGTGATATGTGGCTCTCAGTTCACTCTGCCTGACCCGACACGGAGCTGCGGGTTTGTATATAAGCGAAACATATTTAAGATGATTTCTCATCGCGTATCGAGCGCTGGCCGGAGACTCTTTGTGTGGTGCGCGACGCCTCGTGTGTGTATCAGCTGTCACGTGGCACGTAACCGTGACACTGTCGAGTGTTGACCGATTGTTCCCCGACGACCGCTCGCTGCGCACTGTATGTTATGAAAATATTGTGTGCAAACTTTTAACAATCAACATAGTCATGTTTTGGAAAACGTATCGCATTATACACGTGTGAAGTTTAACCAGGGCCGGTACACAGTAGACCATGGATCAATTTCATTGAAATAGACTTCACACTTTTCTCTCTCTCTCTCTCGGTCTCTTATGACTCCGACAACAAACAGGAAAATATGTTATTACTTAAATGTCCTTAGTCGTGTCGGTACTACTTATTTATCTCTTCATTTAAACTTCCCAATGTATGTTACACTGATACCTAAAAATACTGATTAGCCATGTAGATTGAGCTACGTGCAACAACTTGTCTTCATCATGAGTCGATTTCATTGTCCCTACTGGTTCCACTCTTGCTTTGAGAAATGGTCATGAGTTTTTCGATTGTTCATGTCTATTTCTCAAAACACGTGTCTGTTTTACAAACGAGCTTATAATATTAATACTACCAGTACTTGTGATGTCATCTAATTATAGATGTTTGTTACTCAGTCATGACAATATTACAGCACGGGTTTTGTTCTACTAGGCGTAATGTCGTAGCTCAACTACCAGAACAGTACTTAACATTAACTTACATTGAATGTCTTAGCGGTCACCGGCCATCGGAAATATATATTTGTTACCCGGCAGTCAAATTCTTAAGCTATAAAAATTCGGACTTTACTCGTGGTTTTGTCTGTAGTCCACGCGGACGAGATCGCGGGAAACAGGTTATAATAATATCAATAATTGTATACCTAATACAATTATTCAGATAATTAATAATAAAAAATGCAAATAATAATTTTATAGTTTTACTGGGGGCAAATGAAGGAAAAGTTGAATGCTCCCCCTACTACTCTAGTTGCATTTTTGCAGCATCAGGGGGTCGCACTCTAATCTCAACGCCATCTACCGCCACCTTGAGACAGCAAAGCCTGCTTTATTCCTTCTGACAGAAACGCAGATATCTTCTCCGGTTGATTCATATTACCAGTGAGTTAAGATGCGCAGGGTATAAGTAAGAAAAATATTTATACCACAGCTTGGAGTGTGTACTTTTATCGGTGAAGATATCCGCTATCGTCACCTCCTCAACCTTGAAGATAAGTATCTATCTATCCTTTGCTGCTTCGGAGTTGGCTCCGGTGTTGACGCGTCTTTTCGACTCTTCTACTCTGTTCGTGTAGTCCTCAGCTCTTGGACAACAGCTTTAGTGCAACCGATCCCTAAAAAAGGCAACCGCTCAGATCCCTCCAACTACCGACCTACTGCGATAAACCCTTTGTTTTTTGCCGCGGTCGTTTAGCCGGTTAACTTCTAATTTACTTAACGCACCGATGGACGGAGGCAGTTGAAACCAAGGGCGAGGTATAGGCGAGTAATCCGGATATAGCGAAGGTCTTTGATCGGATTTGGTACAAAGCGCTCCCTTCAAAATTTACTTCATACGGACTTCCTGGGAAATAATACGATTGGATCACTGGCTTCTTGACAAATCATAGCATTAAGGTCATGGCTGACGGTACATGCTCCGCCCTTAAATTTGTCAATGCTAGTGTTGCCCAAGGCTGTGATAAGTCTCCTACGCATTTTCTTTTGCATATCTATGACCCGCTGCAACGCACGCAAACTTTGTAACGCAGATGTTAGTATTGGGGACGCTTTATACACTGGCCGTGTCAGTATTTCCCTGGGACACGTCAACAAGTATCGGAACAAGCTGGAGTCTGAAGACGAGGATTTCTTGTTCAAAGTCTCGGAATGGGGCCTACTAAATTTAGTCCAATTTAATCCCCATATGGCACAGGCATACCCGTGCGTTTATCGCTAAAATGTGACCCTTCGTCGTATCTCATCGTTTTTTAAACCGACCTACCTATCGATTTCAGCCAGTACCGGAAGTCTCGATGTCGACATATCGAGCAACGTTCAGTTCCGCAGTCATTTGGAAACAAAAGGCTAAATTAGCCTCAAAGAAGCTGGGTGTGCTCAGTAGGGCGAAGTAGTACTTCAATCCAGCCCATCGGCTACAACTTTACAAGGCGCAGGTCTGATCGCATATGGAGTACTGCTCCCAGCTTTGGGCAGGGGCCTCCGCGATATCAGGTCGTTTCATTTGATCACATACAACGTAGAGCGACTGGAATTGTTGAAGACCAAGTTATTTCTGGACAGCTCGATCCTTTTGTGTTTTCTATGGGAATGGTTCCGAGGAATTTGTTCGGCTTAATACCAACAACAGAATTCCATCTTCGGACATCGCGACAGAACTCCAAGTTACACGCATCACCTTGATGTCCGTAAATCCACAACAGTGTCCAAAACACCACTTTTTACTGCGCACAAACGTACTGTGGAACCAGCTGATCCAATACGACTTGCAGGTATTCAAGAAAAGAGCATTCCTATACCTTGAAGGCCGGCAGCGCGCCTGTAGGACGTTTGGTCGTACAAATGTCTACAGGCGGCGATAGTGATGAACAGCGATAGGGATCGGAAGACCCCTTTTTTGATTAAGCATATTTTTAGGGACACCCTATTGAAATCTTATCCAGATGAAAAGGTAACATATTGATAGTGTCTGTGTTTCGACGTGAAAACCATTTTGAATGAGGTTACCTACTTCGCCTGTTAAGATCGTTAGCCGTGTGGGGTCCTGGGTTCGATCCCCAGGTCGAGCAACTATTATAATTCACTGGACGAATACTAAATTAAGAAACTTCTAGATTTCCTGGCAGGACTAAGTACTAGTCAACCTGCGACCTTCAGTAACTATAAACATTCCGAGAATATTTTTGGGTCCTACCACTCAACTTACTAATTAAATGTCTGACTATAAGGAAAGTGCACCCATTTTCCTTAAGCCTTGGATTGTCCCATTCCTTATTAAATATGTACTTCACCTTATTTTAAAATTTGGATTAACCTAAGGTTTTATAAAGAACTGAAAGCAAATGTGAATAATCACCACCCACCCCAAAGGATGCCATGAGCGATACATTGGGATTAGCGGGCAGTTTTCCCACCTCACCGCACAGGACCAGACTCAGTACAAGTACACAAGGTGCCGTGCCTGACGCCTAGTACATTAGCGGGAAGTTTACCCACCTCACCGCACAGGACCAGACTCAGTACAAGTACACAATGTGCCGAGCCTGACGCCTACTACATTAGCGGGCAGTTTACCCACCTCACCGCACAGGACCAGACTCAGTACAAGTACACAAGGTGCCGTGCCTGACGCCTACTATATTAGCGGACAGTTTACCCACCACACCGCACAGGACCAGACTCAGTACAAGTACACAAGGTGCCGTGCCTGACGCCTACTACATTAGCGGACAGTTTACCCACCTCACCGCACAGAACCAGACTCAGTGCAAGTACACAAGGTGCCGTGCCTAACGTCTACTACATTAGCGGGCAGTTTACCCACCTCACCGCACAGGACCAGACTCAGTACAAGTACACAAGGTGCCGTGCCTGACGCCTACTACATTAGCGGACAGTTTACCCACCTCACCGCACAGGACCAGTCTCAGTGCAAGTACACAAGGTGCCGTGCCTAACGTCTACTACATTAGCGGGCAGTTTACCCACCTCACCGCACAGGACCAGACTCAGTACAAGTACACAAGGTGCCGAGCCTGACGCCTACTATATTAGCGGGCAGTTTACCCACCTCACCGCACAGGACCAGACTCAGTACAAGTGCACAAGGTGCCGTGCCTGACGCCTACTACATTAGCGGGCAGTTTACCCACCTCACCGCACAGGACCAGACTCAGTACAAGTACACAAGGTGCCGTGCCTGACGCCTACTACACTTGACTGTCCATTGGCATTTCTGATAATCATTTTATAACATAGAGGAAACGAACAATCGTATCACTAGAAACGATATGGTAAGTGCCTTGTCCGCGGTTTCCTACTATTGATTATTATAGCACAGTAGGCAAATAAACAATGTTATCACAAGACAGCGCGCAGACAGACATCCGTACAACCGTGTCCTGACACTATGCCACAGCGGCACACCTTGTAAACATTGCGCAACATATCTTGGTGTGGAAGACAACTCGCAACGAACTTGCCACAGTATGATTCTATAGTCCCCAAACACTCGGTGACTCATCGTACATGAAGCTAGTGCTAATTGTACGGATAGGAGAAACATTTGTTTCCCTGTCATAATGTTGTGTATTCGGTGTGCGGATTCTGCACGTGATTTTGTGTTTCCCATGTCTATGTTGTTGTCGAGTCTATTTATATGTTTGTATTGTAACGGAAGCCTCTTCATGGATTTATTTATACCTAAAATTTAATAAATTAAAATTTAATAGCCATTATTAATAAACTAGACCTCGGAGGCGGTCGGCGGCTGCCGTCCAGCGGCTGCCAGCGCGGCGGCGCGCGGCTGGACGGAGGACGGCGGACTGAGTGGTCTACACTATAACTTTCCTCTCCGCTCTATTGCGGTCCCTTCTGCCTACTAGAGAGTGTTATTGCGCACTTCTTTAAATAAAAATAATCAACGCCAGCATAAAAAAATTTGAGAAGAAAATGTCTCAATTCCACTCAAACCCTCATTTTCACACGGATCTCGTATGTAATTTTCTTTAATAGCTCCTAGCTTTCGTAGACTCGTTTTACCTAGATCATAACCTCTGTTCTTGTACAGTTGGGTAAAAATAATAATTATTATGACATTAACAAATCTTATTTTGATGCCAGGTGCTTTTATACAGAAGCAGACTAGTGGTAGTATAATCCACACAATCTACGAATTAGTCTGGCATTTGTCCTTAATTAACACGATTCGTTACTCGGACGAGCTGCTTGTAAATATTGTCGAGTAGTGTTTATGAGTTAGGTCGTTTGGTGAGTTCCGTATTGTCAAAATATTGTGTAAACAGCTGCTTGTACATACTCCGGGCCACAAATACGCACAATAGAAATAGAACGTCAACACTGATGCTGAGCAAGTGTGTATTTACATATGTAACATTTAGTAACTTTTAAATACGCCGAGGAAAGCTAAAGAAGGTGCTTTAAACGGACACGATTTTTTTAAATATTTACATCATCTCTTTTTACTTAATTAGTTACGCTAATTAAGTTTTCTGGTAAGGTAGGTAGTTTTCTATTAAGGCATGCTTAAACTTATAAATTGTTAAAATTAAAATCTTTTCCCTTTAAAGTTTAATTTGACAAATTATTAATAGTCCATTTTTTTCTAAGTGTCCTAAATGGTAAACAAGTGCGACAACCGGAGCAAATAGCGTAATTATTAAATCTTAAATAAAGGTTATTAAGATTGTTTATAATTGTTATTATTCAAAGCATAATGTCAATAGATATCAACGTACACTTTGCGTATGTCACTTTTTTAATTTAAAAAAATTGCCGTGTTTCACTAGCATCAATACGTATTTTTGTTTCTGAAAAAATATGCTTTAGAGGAGCCATAGTAAAGTTTTCTATAATATAGGAACTATTATTATTTATAAAAATTAAATACATGTTAGTTATATCTAATAAAAAGTGAACGCAGAGAAAACATATTTTTTATAAACAAATTTATTGTTTTCTATTACATTAAACATTGCGCATCGGGTTTATAAGGACGTACATTTTAATTAGATAGATATTGATTCAATATGAAACGTCTTTAACGTATTTCAGTATCATTCATAATATGTTCATTCTGTCCATTTGCTAATGTTTCAAAATATTCCCCCCACATCCCTAAAAAAAGCTTGTCGTAATGTCAAATTCAAAATTTTGCTATAATCCGTTTCTTCAATTTTCGTCTTTTATTGAGTTAAAAGTGATAAATTGTTATGAGTAACTAATGTTAATAGTGTTAAAAGTGGTCTTGCAAATGTTCATAAGTTATTGCATCGCCTAGTAAGTGATAAGTGACGAAGAATCGTGATTTATTAGTTTAGGGGGGAACACTGGAAAAAACGGACTATTGCTAAGTTGGAAATTCAATGCTTAAACTTATGCATGTGTCGAAATTGAAATCAGGTATTTGTAATTAAAATTTTGATTAACATTAATTATTTATAATATACTTTCTATATTTATATAATTTAGAAGTTTTATTAAAAGGCAATTTATATTAAAAAATATTGATTACTTTACTATGATGGTTGAAATGTATTGTTTCTTCTTGATGGAAATTCATGTTAAGAAGATATATCTTAATAGATCATTTACTTCGATACTATTCCCGCTGTGATATTAATTCAAGTTACATAACATTGGAATATCATCAGGCATCGTTCATTACAGTGCTCGTGTGCGAGTACTTAAGTACAAATGTCCGAAATGTACAGTTCAACAAAACTTAAGTACAAATGTCCGAAATGTACAGTTCAACAAAACTTAAGTACAAATGTCCGAAATGTACAGTTCAACATAACTTAAGTACAAATGTCCGAAATGTACAGTTCAACAAAACTTAAGTACAAATGTCCGAAATGTACAGTTCAACAAAACTTAACTTAATTATCGTTTGCCTAGGGGTAAAATTTTATCTACGGATTGTAAAAATAAAGATAAATGAATTTACAGTGAAATGTCCCAGATACATTATTAAAGAAATAATTTTGTTTTTCACTTTACAATTACAAACAAGTTACTTAATATTTAATAATAAGAAATTGAGTCAAAATTACTAAATGACATATATTCACTATTGTTTTTCTGTCAAAATACATAAGAAAGTCAAGCGCAACAACAGTTGACGCCGCACGACTGCGGCGGAACAATGTCCATCGTTATAAGATTGTCGAGTTTCTTCAATCGGATCTGATGCGTCCATCTTCTATCTTTATAATAAATAAAGATAGAAGCTGAAGATAAGTACTTAATATTTTTATTTTCGTCGAAAAATAAATCGAATAATTTTTAAACGGTTTAAATTTTCTCCCCGTTGGCCCTACAGAAACACGGAGAAAACTTACAACTAGGAGTAGAGAACACATTTTGGCGTGCAAAAATAAAGCACAAAATTCTACATTAAGGAAAATTTAAAAGCGGAGGCGTCATAGTAGTACCTCGATTGTCGATAAATCGTCGATTTCTCTTAAATTAATAGGATGTAGAGATCTTTGTGGTCTTTCACGCAAGAACTTCTGAGTAACGGTTTGGAATGAAATTTGACACTTGAATGGCTAACAACCAGGAATAGCTTACCAAATAGCTGTTTAACCTTTTATCTTTACGGAGCAGAGGCGCGACCGCGGGGCACAGCTAGTGATGGTATAAACGTAAACGTTTATCGTACATAGATAACCGAAATGAATATCATTTACATCCTATTATTTCGTGTAATATTTATAAGGGTCGTAAATGAAAACGTCAACAACTCGCCGCTTTGGCGCCTCGATGTCATACCTATACCTACACACTATACACTATACACTACACAGTACCTACACACTATACACTATATATTATACACTACACAGTACCTACACACTATAGAATATCCACTACACAGTACCTACACACTATACACTATAGACTATGCACTACACAGTACCAACACACTATACACTATAGACTATACACTACACAGTACTTACAGACTATACACTATGGACTACACAGTACCTACACACTATACACTACAGACTATACACTACACAGTACCTACACTCTATACACTACAGACTATACACTACACAGTACCTACACACTATACACTACAGACTATACACTACACAGTACCTACACTCTATACACTACACAGTACCTACACACTATACACTATACACTACACAGTTCACACTGCACAGTACCTACACACTATATACTACAGACTATACACTACACAGTACCTACACACTATACACTACAGACTATACACTACACAGTACCTACACTCTATACACTACACAGTACCTACACACTATACACTATACACTACACAGTTCACACTACACAGTACCTACACACTATACACTACAGACTATACACTACACAGTACCTACACTCTATACACTACACAGTACCTACACACTATACACTATACACTACACAGTTCACACTGCACAGTACCTACACACTATATACTATAGACTATGTACTACACTGTGCACAGTACAGATTCGTTAATAAAGTGGTAGGAGCAATGATTACGTTTTATAAGAGGTGGATACCAATGGCGCCTAGCATTGTGACTTCAGCCGAACTACATTCAGCTTCCCTCACTGTTAATGCTAAGTTGTCGAGTCTCGTGCGGTTACCGAGAATCCAAATGATCGACCAGATGAACTGGTGACGTAATTATCTGCCACAAGTTGTCCACCGACTGTGTGCTCTTCACTCGCGAGTCACAGTCAGGGAGAGGTAGTGCCGTGCTACACTCCAGCGGAATTGAGCCAGCGCGTCCGGGCAGATACATCTCATTTAAAGTACCCTGCCGCAAAGTACCAATTATCGCGTTCCCAGTGGTTTATTTTCTTGAAGTTTAATTTGGATGCTGTGTTAATCGCAAATATTTTATCTTTCACTACATTTGCCATTTGTTTTCACGCGTGGAGAATGTACCCAAATCTGGCATTTCATGTGAATGAAGTATTCCAGACTGTTATCTAAATCGGTTCACTAGTTTCACTGTGAACGAGTAACAAACATACATACACACTTTCGCATTTTTAACACAAGTAGGACATGGTGATTCCCAAGTTGGCAGACTGTCTGTCGCCACTCGCCGGTGAGTCGGCTCGTTCGGCTGCGCGGCGGCCGGGCTCGTGTGCGGTTAACGTCCTACAAACAGTCACCAGGGAGCCGAACAATCCTCCTACCAAGTATGGTATAATGAGTAGCATTCAATGACAAATATTTACTCATTTTACCACAGTGATGTTGACATAGTATAGTAGTTAGGGAGGAATTCCATTAAGTGAATCTGAAATGATTGAATAAGTTGGTAACCGTTAGCACTGTTCATATGTATAGAAAATGTACACCGAATTTCAAGAAACAAATTCGATCTGATCGACGTGACAAGCTGATGCTAAAATGTAGCCATATTATAATATGTTCAAATACACGGACGGAACCGGGTCAGTTGCTAGTTTTAGGGCCGGCGAATAAACGTAATCAACTATTTGTAGACTACCGCCGCCCGTCAACATCCGTACTCCCAATAGGACACGAACCACTGGCAAACCGCACGAAACATAAGCCGTTACTTGTAAGGTCTGATTTGGCTTGCGGCTGGCACCTCCTCTTACTGAAGTTGACGATGAACAGCCGAACGGCCCGGGGCTCCGGGTCAGCTGTCGCATCAACTGAATCACCGCGTCTAACAGTTGAGCGCATCCGCTTCCGCCGGCCGACGCATGTTCTCATAGCTTCCGCTGCATCATCCGAATATTAGTGCTGCGGAGCAGACGCCAACCACCTATTTTTGTATTTTTTTTTTGTTGACGCGGGGAAATGAATTAACGCGCCTTCACTGGCCCTGGCTTATAAGAGGGGTAAAAGGAGCAGCTCCTCCTCCTGCTCTTTAGTCCCCTCTTCTTATAAGAGGCGTACAAAGAAATGACACACCTCGATTCACTTGGCCACATCTGGCCAAAACACTTGGTCAAACACCTGACTCATGGTTATACATGAGGGCGGTTGACGATTTTTCAATTCATCAATTAATCTTAGGTTAGTTACCAAGTCCTGATAATAATTACCAGGTCCTGATAATAATTACCAGGTCCTTATAATAATTACCAGGTCCTGATAATAATTACCAGGTCCTGATAATAATTACCAGGTCCTGATAATAATTACCAGGTCCTGATAATAATTACCAGGTCCTGATAATAATTATCAGGTCCTGATAATAATTACCAGGTCCTGATAATAATTACCAGGTCCTGATAATAATTACCAGGTCCTGATAATAATTACCAGGTCCTGATAATAATTGCCACGTGTGTGTGTATATTGAATTTGAAGAATGTAGTCAGTGATGATCTTTATCAGTCCTCGGAGAGTTTTCAAGGGCGACTCCGATAGTCTCAAACAAGGTGTGACAAGGTGTAACCTCACCAGTTTTTATCCTTACTTATCGAAGAAACTAAAAGCACCAACTTACGGTTCACTGTCTCATTCTCTAAGTTAGATAGTGATGATTTTACCTCGCATCCTTGACAACAATATATCTCGATTTGCCGACGCTGTGTGCGTTGGCAGGAGATTTGGCCCGTGTCAACACGAGTGACTGGCATCAAATGTCGCGCACTCGATACTCGTGTGACGTCACTCTTGTAATCGATGTCGACTCGGTACCGTATCTCGTTAGATATCGCCACTTAGCTTCCTACACGTAACAACACACTACACAACACTCACTGGTACAATTTCGGATATTTTTATCGCACGAAATATCATATGAAGTGAATGGATTGGTTGTGTATAGATTTAGATATATAGAGGGAGGACCAGCTGATATAAAGGTATATATAGAGGGAGGACCAGCTGATGTAATTAATGCAACCGCACTATTCGGAGGATTTTTGATTGGTTAACGAATAAATTCATCTTAATGTCTGCGAATAAAATAAAATTGTTTTCAAGAACGTGCCAATGGCGTCCCCATACATTTTTCACCTCCAAGCAAAATACTTACAGGAGGATCGATTCGAATACGAGGAAGAACAAATAGTATCTGTGTCTCCCAGAGTTCCTTTTTAGTTCAGATCATGGTTCCTCCGTAACGTAACTAACTACACGTTACGTTAGCTACTCGACAGCGCGTGCACGTGCTTCAGTGTACGGGCTGCAGCACGTGTGAGCCGCGTGCTGCTCTAGGTGCGTGCACGGGACCGTCTGCAGGCGAGAATGTGTTACAGACAACTAACAACTTGTTTGCTCTATTTCATTCACGTTTCTGCAACGATGTATTATAAAATTATTAAATAGGGGCAAAACAGTTATAATAGCTGCGTACCGATAAATTGAAACACCCGCACAACACTTTTCCTGTGTCCATTGTATCGTCCCGCCAATGATCGCCGGGTTGTCAGCAACTGTACGAAACCAAAGCCACCACACACGAGAGGTGTCGGAAACCCAATCGTGTCGGTGCATATTATGACTGTAGAACAAGGCCGTGGCCAGAGGAGTGGTCGACGCCCACCGAAATGAAAATTTCAGCAATATATATAGTTTTAAAAGAGTTATGAGTTTTTCATTCATATAACAGCCCATCCCTTCCCCCGCACATAAATTGTTCTGGATACGGCCTTGAAGTATACATCTTTTGCTCTGTCTGTATGATGCTGGATGGCAGGAAAGAGATTCCAATGTCCTAGATGATACGTTGCATTATATGATGTTTATCAACTACATCGGTAGCAGGCGTCAGTGCTTTGTGTGAGTATAACAAATTAGCAATAGCAGTACTAGTGGTGGGATCATTTTGAAAAGATTTTTGGTACAGGCAGCGCTGCGGGCCGGCGCGGCCGGGGGAGTTTGATACAGGCAGCGCTGCGGGCCGGCGCGGCCGGGGGAGTTTGGTACAGGCAGCGCTGCGGGCTGGCGCGGCCGGGGGAGTTTTCTTAGTCTCTAAGACAGGTGACGCCTTTATGTTTACACACATACGTTGCCCCCTTGCTCGATGTATACCGTTTGTGTATCGATTGTTAGTGCAGCATCAATGGTTCACAGCATCAGCTGAGTTTGACAGCCATGTGTTGCCAACTTGGCTCAGTTAGAACGTGGATGCGGGCAGCTTGCGTCACGACACCCCGCTGTGCGCCACCGGGTGGGCACTCGCAATACGGCACGTGCATGTCTTCCAATAAGCTTTAGAATCGCTAAATGTATGAATTTTTTTATAGCACACCTGCTATCGGAGCCTTTTGGCTACCGACGCCCATGTATATTCGCGTGATTGTTACGTGGGTGCGTTGCCCTCGTATCATCCTCCCCCCCAATGGGCCACCGGCTACTCACAAACGGCAAGCAACGCGACAGCGACGCTGTCACTTTACGCCGGGACCAAGTGAATAAAAGTTATTTCCCCGGTCGTGCCGGCCTAGTTCCGTACCTCAAGAGTATGTAGTGTCATGCACCATGCATGGCACTACTTACTCATATGCAGCATAACACTACCTCTTCCAGAATGTGTGTTATTTGTTCACTCTTAATGGACTTAGTATCGCTAACAACTAAGTTCAGGTGATAAGTAAAACCAAATTCTACAGGCCCATTACTGCAGTACGTATACGTACTGCCACAAGTAATTGCTAGTACCTGCTGTGAAACTAAACAATTGTCACTTTCTTAGAAGAATCATCTGTGACAAAGTTGATGTGCATATCATCCGGGAAACCCGACCACCACGTGAGGAGCGGGACTGCTAAGGGTCGAGCCGGCTCGCGGCTGACGCGTC
>JAFELO010000638.1:50271-96525 GCA_017140195.1 Eumaeus atala | reverse complement strand
GATATTATTTTAATATTAAAATGATAAATCCATTGAATGGTAAAGTATCAGTAATAATGGTTAATGTCTGTATTATTTGTCTTTGAAATGGTTAATTATCAAATTTTTAATTTCAGGTGAAGAAACTACAAAGAAAGTTAGCTCAATGAATTATTATGCATATCGTTTGATGATTCGTCAAAACGCTGACAACTATTTGCTGCGGTTTCGTCGATTATTTCAGCAGTATTGCGTTGACATGTATGTAAAAATAGAAAAGGAACGTTTCACATTTATTACGTTGAACCAAGCCAAACTGCGTTCTGTGGAGTACATCCATTTACGTGATGCAGTTAGTACTGAAGGAAATGCAGCTAATATGACCAATATTAACTATTCTGCCGGCGACGTACATTGGTAGCCCACGTCATATGCATGAATATGCACAAGATGCAATGACATATGTTCGTCATTACGGCCGGCCAGATCTCTTTATTACTTTTACCTGTAATCCAAAATGGATAGAAATTACTCAATTTCTGCTTCCCGGTCAAACATCAAATGATAGACACGACATCACAGCACGTATATTCAGGCAAAAAATTCAGTCCCTGATGAACTTTATTGTTAAACAACGCGTCTTGGGAGATACACGATGCTGGATGTATTCAATCGAATGGTAAAAGCGAGGCCTGCCGCACGCACACATTCTTATTTGGTTAATGGAAAGAATTCAGCCTGACCAAGTAGATGATATCATATGTGCCGAGATTCCTGATCATGAAGTCGATCCAGACCTACATGATGTTGTTACTACTAATATGATTCATGGACCGTGTGGTGCCATCAATCCCCAATCACCTTGCATGGTCGATGGAAAGTGCTCTAAACGATATCCACGGAAATTAACGGCGGAGACTGTCACTGGCAACGATGAGTATCCGCTGTATCGGCGTCGATCACCAGATGACAACGGTCAAACTGTCACAACAAAAGTGAAAAGAATGGATTTCGTTGTCGACAACAGTTGGATTGTTCCATATTCGCCACTTATTTCTAAAACGTTCAAGACACATTGCAACGTTGAATACTGCAATTCAGTTAAGTCCATAAAATATATTTGCAAATATGTCACGAAAGGCAGTGATATGGCGGGTTTTGTATTGCAATCCTCAAATACCAACGATGAAATTTCACGCTATCAAGTTGGTCGTTATGTGAACTGTAATGAAGCGATTTGGCGTATATTCGCTTTCCAATTCACGAACGTCATCGTACTGTTATACATTTGGCGGTGCATCTGGAGAATGGTCAACGAGTATATTTCACGGCTTCGAATGCTACGCAACGTGCTGAAACACCTCCAGCAACTACATTGACCAGTTTTTTTTGCATTCTGCCAAAGCGATCAGTTTGCACGAACTTTGCTTTACTCGGAGATGCCACGTTATTATACTTGGAATGCTTCATCCAAGAATTTTCAAAGACGGAAGCAAGGTGATGCGGTTCCTGGGTATCCAGATGTGCATTCTACTGATGCTCTTGGTCGTATGTATACAGTTCATCCAAAGAATGATGAATGTTCCGTGTGCGTGCGTGGTCCAACTTCATTTGAGACACTACGAACTGTTAATGGTGTATTGTTCCCAACATATCGTGCTGCATGTGAAGAATTGAACTTATTAGAAAACGATACCCATTGGTATACGACAATCGCTTAAGCCACTATATCTGCATCTCCCAGTCCGATACGCACATTATTCGTTATCATGATTTCGACATGTTTTCTATCAAACCCATGTAACCTGTGGCACAAATACAAAGATAGTATGTCAGAAGATATTTTACATCAAAGTCGTGTCAGTTCCAGAAATCACGATATTGAGATGAATGAGGAGATACATAATCGTGCTTTATGTGCACAATGGCGCATAAACGTGCATTAGAAGCACTTAACCGAACATTAAAAGATTTACGCAATGACTCGAGATGTTTTGGAGGAGCAATGATTTTACTGTCTGGCGGTTTCCGCCAAATACTGCCAGTAATTCAAAGATCTACGGCTTACGATGCAATAAACGCTTGCCTCAAGTCGTCAAATCTATGGCGCTATGTGAAGAAACTGCAGCTGACAACAAACATGAGAGTTACATTGCTTAATGATACATCTGCTGAAGATTGCTCGGAGCAATTGCTGACTATCGGTAATGGTCAAGTACCTGTCGATGAATCGAGCGGATTAATATCATTTCCAAATAATTTCTGTAATTTTGTCTCATTAAAAGACGAACTTATCAACAGTGTATTTCCAAATATTATTTCTAACTACAAAAATAATGAATGGTTGTGTGAGCGAGCAATTTTAGCGGCTAAGAATAAAGATGTAGATGACCTGAACTACATAATTCAAAATTAGATCATTGGAACAATGCATTCATTCAAATCTATTGACAGCGTCACAAATGAAGATGAAGCCACCAACTATCCAATTGAATTTTTAAACGCTTTGGACGTGCCTGGCTTACCACCGCACAATTTACGCCTAAAGGTTGGCTCCGTAGTAATCACGCTTCGAAACATAAACCAACCAAAACTGTGCAACGGTACGCGTTTGGTGGTTAGTAAATTGATGAACAATGTAATTTACGCTACGATAGTGATAGGGAAATTCAAAGATAAGGAAGTTCTCATTCCGAGGATCCCGATGATCCCAACCGATATGCCGTTTGAATTTAAAAGTCTTCAATTTCCGATACGTCTTGCATTTGCCATGACCATCAACAAATCACAAGGCCAATCCTTAAAAGTTTGTGGTTTAAATCTAGAACATTCATGTTTTTCCTATGGTCAATTATACGTGGCATGTTCACGGGTCGGAAGACCATCTGCGTTGTTAGTTTTTGCGCCTGATTATAGAACAAAAAATGTCGTGTATAACAGGGTACTTAAGTGAAGAGCAACCTATGTACTAAAATAAAGAAATAATAATGAATGATTAATGTAGTTATTAAATTTGTTTTTGTATTTTTTCAATAAAAAAAAAACACAATCTGCTTATTTATTGCTATTAAGGCGGAACAAAGTTCGCCGGGTTAGCTAGTTTAAATATAATAAACTGTTGTAGGTTTTCCTTATAAAATCGAACGCATCAATTGGAATGGGGCAAAACTTAGCTCGCTGATCGGTCCATATTGAGCTCCATTGCGTTCGAACAGATTTTCTCCAAATCAAGCGAGGTTGGTTATTAGTTTTTCACTTTTAGGTTTAACATTTTCCCAAAAGCTTAAGTTTCCTATTAGCCTTAAGTTTATATTTTTACAGTCTCGAAGGACACTAAAAATTACGCTCATCACACTGACCTACAGGTGACGCCATAAGCAACATTATTGAGCGGGCGAGACTCAGAGAGCGGAAGTGCGTAAGACTCTGATCTCGTAAAGTGCAATAGTGAATTAAATTTATGATAGAACAGCATTTGTCGGGTCAGCTAGTTGCCAATAATTTCTGCAGTGAAATAAGGATTCCATTAGATATTTTCTTCACAACCTTGGTTACATTTTCGAAGTTTTATAGTGATCAAAACCCTTGAAAACATGTGATATAGTAGTATGCTCATCAAGAATAAGTTAGAATTATTATAAATATATTTTATTAATCGATCCAGTATTTTGGAGCCTATTCGATCATTATCATCGTCATCATCAACATCATCATCATCATCCCTTATCGGTCCAATGCTGGACATAAGCCTCTTTCAATGAATGCCTGAATCTCCTGCAACTCGTATCCATCCCGGACCGGCTACTGCACGGAGATCGTCTTTCCACCTGGTAGACGGTCGACCAACACTTCATATTCCTAAACGCGGCCTCCACTCCAGAAATTTACAGGCCCATCTGCCATCTGTTCTTCTGAGTGTGTGACCAGCCCATTGTCACTTTAGCGAGCTTATTTGTCGCGTGATATCGGCTAATAGGAAACTTAAGCTTTTAGGAGATTCTAAAGCTTACAGGTGAAAATCTAATAACTAACCTCGCTTGATTTGGAGAAAATCTGATCGAACGCAATGGAGTCCAATATGGACCGATCAGCGAGTTTTAAGTTTAGCCCCATTCCAGTTGATGCTTTCGATTTTATAAGGAAAACTTACAACAGTTTATTCTATTTAAATTTCTGTTTATCATATTATCGTTTTTATTGTTTTTAGCTTATTGCTTATGTATTTTGTCACTGAATAAATTTGGCGTATTCTAGATATTCAGATATTTTACATGGAACACATTCTAGGAAAATTTATACTGATTACTAACGCGGGGTTTTTTCGTAAAAAAAAAATCTGGTTATGGTTTTTTTAATATTATACAAAAAGTATAAATAAAACACTATTACAACGTGGTAGGGTAATGCAGGAGCAGAGACAAAGACTTTATTTGTGGTATCTACTTAAATAAACTATTTACACAATTTGTAACACTGAATGTAACACTGAATTACAACGTGCCGGTATTGGCACAGTGAATCCCAGCCAGGGGTGAAAGTTCATGTTTCATTGTATCGAAAAGAATTCCCGATGCTTAGATTTAATCTTCTCTACAGGGGCAAAGCGCATAGAAAGCTAGCATGATATCATTTATAATATAAATAGCAACATCTCAGCAATAACCTAATTACTGTCCCTGGATGAAATTCCTGGATGTTATCAGGACTTTTGAGCAGGAGATGAGCCCTGCGTCACCTTCCCCTATAGAGGCATTAGAAACAGGGTCAACCGCTGCCAATGAGGGCATGTCGACATCGGAGAACGCCAGTTCAGACTCTGGCTTCGAAGACGCCGACTTCACGCTAGTTAGTGAAGACGGCTAGAAGGCCGAGGAAGAGGAAAGTCCGTGTCGAAAGAGGTAGCACATCGGCCCCCTCGGCCCCCCCGCCTCCACCTGCAAAGGCGGCAAAGTCCGTGATGGCTGAAAAACCATACGGAACCCCCACTGCAGGACCATCGCCCGCACAATGCCTCCAGAGGGAAGCCCCTGAGGCCACGGAGGAGCCCCTAGCCTGGAGGGAGAGACGCCCTCCCCCGATAGTCTTCCACGACAAAATAATAAAAAAAAAAACAATGCCCAGCGCATCAATTATATATCAGCGGGTGCCGTTGGAAACGGCGTCCGTGTCAACACCGCGTTATCCGGCGAACTCTGCCGCTTGACCGCCCTTCTGCGTGATAAGAATATCGCGTGTCATACTTACGCCCTGGAGGTTTGTAGTAAAGGGGATCCCGAAAGAGTTCTCCAAAGATAGAGTAATGGCTGGCCTAGTCAGTCAGAACATCCCGGTACTGGAGGTACACCGGATGTACCGTCCCTCAAAAAATGGTGACGAGAATGCAAATGTGCCATACAATATGGTATTGGCCATTCTCCCCTTGGTTGTAGAGAGCAAGGGCATCCATATTTTAAAGGCGTTATGCGGACTGGCTACATGTCGCATAGAGCCAGCAAACCAGAGAAGGGCACTGGGGCAATGCCACCGGTGCCAGCTGTGCATTCGGCACGAAATTGTTATAAACGCCCAAAGTGCGTAAAGTGTCTGGGCGACTACGCCACGGCGGACTGTCTCAGGGACAGTACCACCAAAGAGCACTCAGCATGCATACTGTGCGGACAGGTTGGCCGCACGGCCAGCGACAAGGGGTGCCCGAAGGCCCCCAATTTTTTTAAGCGGAGCGTACAAAAGTACAAAAGTACAAAAGGCCCCTGAGGCGCAAAAGCACCCGATACAGAAGCAAGATGATTTAATCCCTGCCCCCATACCCACCACCAACGCATGGTTCCGCCCGCAAGAGGCCACGTGCCCACCTCCGGCGCCGATGCCCCTCTTTCCCACACGCCAGCAGCCACAGAGGGCCCTGATGCCCCAGGCTCCGGCTCCTATGTGCCTGATGACCCAGATGCCCCAGACGCATCAACATCAGCCCTCTCAGGTGACAGGGAAGAAGCCATCACAGCCGACTGGGAATTCCTGGCGAATTTCCTGTGAGCAATTGACCTTACGAGAGATCAAAGTGTTCGCGAATTAAGTTAGATATGGCTCCATGTCTGAGAAGCTTCAGGATCTGGAGGACCATCACGCGCTGATACAGACGATCAAGCGCCACTCCTACTAGGCCTACAATGGCTACCACGGGAAGGATAAATCCCAACACATTAAGGCTAGTGTCGTTTAATGCAAACGGCCGCAGATCTAACATCCATGACTTGCGGGATTTCCTCCCGAAACATGAGAACGTTCCTAAAACCGAGCCACTCTAATCCGCGTATTTGCAATTACAATATTGTTCGATACGACAGGACCCGATCCCGTCGTGGCGGTACAGTCATCTATTTCAAGAGGTCCTTTCATTGTATTCCACTCGACCCGACCCCATAGAAAATCTAGAAGTACCCTATGTAAGCTATGCATGACGGGCCATCAGCCCATCACCATAGTCTCTGCATATCAGTCAGGTTCAAAACCACTTCTAGCTAGCGACCTTGACGCTATTCTCGAAAATTTAAAGATTGGCAGATGACCCAATAATTTTAGTTGGGGACCTCATCGACCACCACGTGACCTAGGGCAATAGATATAACAACAGTCGCGGCACTGTCCTTAGAAAATATGTCGATGAACGTATTCATCATTAACGCTCCGTATATCCCAACCCAATTCTCAGAACAATAATGAGTATATACGATCACCTAGTACAATCTATATAGCACTGGTTAAAAACATTTCACTCGTCATCGAGACAGCTGAAACGTTACATGAGCTTTACTCGTACCATAGACCTGTTTTAGTAGAAATTGGAGATAATAGATTTAGTAGAAATATTAAAATAAAGAAAAAGATAATCAACCATAAATTACGAAAAGATAATTTAGCAATTCGTCAAATCGAGTGAACTCGAGAGTATCCCAGACAGTATAGACCTTCCTCAAGTTGTTATCGCGGCCCCGTCCATAGTCACCGCCCTACTGGTTAGCAAAATAGGAAAAGCGTCAAGAGGGATCTCCTCTGTCCCAGAGGATCGTTTAGCTCTCACTGACGACGTTAGGGACCTAATCCGTCGAAAAAATGCGGCGAAATGTCTGTACGATCTCAATAGAGGCAAAGTGTGCAGGCAAGCGATCCACCAACTCGAAAGAGGAGTCAAAAAGGCTATACCCAGTTTCATAAACGGGAGATGGGATCACTTCGTCAGCGAATAATCTCCGTCTCAAACGGCCACTAGCGAGGGCTGTGAAATCTGAACCGCTGTCACAAATGCCACCACTAAACCGCAAAAACCGATTACCTGCACTAGAGAATGACGAAAAAGCGGAATGTCCAGCCGACACACTAGAGAGCCAATGCAATCCTAGCTTCCTCCCCACAGACCCCTCCTACGTAAAAGAGGTAGAAAATATTGTAACGGCCCGACTGGCTGTGCCACCGGATGATGATGATGAGATCATACGTCTGATGGACACAGAAGAAGTAAAGGATCTAATAAAGTACCTTCACTCAAAAAGGGCCTCCTGGCCCGATGGAATAACCAATAAGGCGCTGAAACAGCTGCCTCCCGTTATTACACACCTAGTGTGTATTTTTAACGCCCTTCTGGCCCAATGTACCTTCCCAGGCATATGGAAGGAAGCCACAGTGAACGGCATACACAAACTGGGGAAAACCCGGGTGGAGCCCACTACTTGTCGGTCTTAAGACTCATAAGCTCGTTAGGTAAAATATATGAAAGGATAATTCTCGCACGCCTAAAAACCGTGATACGAGAGAAGAACCCATTCGTTGACGAGTAGTTCGCATTTCGCGACAGCGACAGTTGCCCACAATAAGTACACCGCCTCACAGAGCACGTACTATCGGGACTCAAAAGACAGGACCGGTCACGCGGCACGGGCACTGTCTTCTTTGATGTAGCAAAGGCGTTTGATAAGATTTGGCATCAAGGCCTCATCTTCAAACTATACCAGTTAGGACTGCCTGACAGGCTGGTACTGACCGTAAACAGCTACCTAGCAAACAGGCAATTCCGCTACATAGTGGAGGGCATCCTGTCCTCCCCTCGTCCCCTTCCGGTTTCAGTCCAGAGCCAAGGGTTCGCAAGGATCGGTTCTCTATCACACCCTCTTCAATCTATACACCAGCGACATACCGCGACACCCCAGCGTCCAGCTGGCGATATTCGCGGATCACACCGCAGTGTACATTAGATACCTCCCCAACTACGGAGCCAAACTACTCCAAGAGGCCATCACAGACCTCTTTAAATGGTTTTTAAAATGGAGAATAGAGGTTAACGCGGAGAAGAGTACTCTATACTCTTCTCACTAAACCATCCCTCACATAGACGAGGAAACGTGCCTCCCATCTTGCTCTACGGTAATGAGATACCTAGAGCAGAGACGGTGAAATACTTGGGAGTCACTCTCGATAGGTCGATGAGCTTCAAGAATCACATAGACAATATTCTGAAGAAGGCACGACATGTCCTTTTTAAACTCTATCCTCTTACAAACAAAAAGAACAAAATGGCGTATAGACATATATAAGCTCACTTTGTATATTACATGTGGTATTGTAGTACAGCATTCGCGCACATATCCCTTTCCCAAATAGAACGTTTGCAGAAAATGTAAAATAGCTTCTTGCGCATAGCTACTATCCAGTAGCGGGTATCCACCCGTGGCACTTCCGAAACATCGACCTACATTGTGACTTTTAATTGACCTCGATTAAAGGACACTCAAAACTTCTTTAACCGTGCCCTTAATCTCAAAAGTAAATTAATCATCCAAACGTCGGAATACGATCAGACGTTATTAACCGACTCCCGTTACCGTCGGCCGAAGCACGTATTGCACGACGCCGACGACGCGATCGCGGTAACAGTAGCTAAGTCCGTCCTAGAACACAAACAAAGAAACACCAAGACACGCTCCCGCAGTAAAATGCCAATAAGACCAACTAACGGATAGCAGTCTTTAGTCGGAAATAGCTATCGATTCACGACCTGAGCCCGACACATACTTCAGGCCCCCTTGGGTCGGCTGGATGGTGCGTAAATGCATTTTTCCTGCTATAACCAATATCATATACACAGCCCGTACCGGTCGAGCGATAAAACCTTACTTATAGTGACACAGTTATAACACATATGACTGACAGAATGACAAATTCCGAGTCCGTAAGTTGAGAGCAGATCTTTCTTTAGAGATAAAATAACGAGACTTTAGAGAGCTCTAACCATAAATAAATCAAGAATGCGGCATTTTGCTGATTTGTAGCGAAAATTTACCCCTTACGTCAGAGGGGGGGGGGTGAGGAGGCAGATAAGCCAAACATTAAACTCAGTCATCCTTATCCATGATACCGCAAGTTAAACAGTAACAAAAGTCTTCGTAGTCAGTCGAACGGTTGAGGCTGGACAAGCGCCGCCATCCAGTATTTGGCCCTCCAAAAAAAATCTAATCTCATTGCACTGCCTCGTACAAACGTTAGCGCGGTACATCCCACGTGGTAGTGCTATCTAGTGAGTAATTAGTAAACGACTTTCAGCATCAACAACCAGCTGTACTCTTAAGGTGTTACACTATTATGTTTTATATACTACGAATTAGTGTACATATGAGTGCGCGGGCATAAGTGCACTCTCTATTCCTTCCTGCCCCTATTTTCAATAATACGGTAGCCCAACACCGCTGGAAAGAAGTAAGGCACAGGACCGCAACAACTTCCTAACTTTATATTGGTATTAACATTCCTCATAGCGCGTATATCTCGCTGTAGCCATCTTTCGTTCATACTTGTCAGATATCTAAACTTTTGTCCAAACTATAAGAAAATGCAGCCCAACTCGCGACACTCCCGAAGAAACTAAATCGCACGCAAATAAATATTTGAGAAACTATTCCATAGGTTGGAGAAATGGAATCGAAGCCGGGCTGTCGCTATTATGCCGGTGAATCTAATTAGCTCTAGAAAATGATCTAGCCTTGACACTGAAGCCGAAAAAAGACTACTTAGTCACGATCTAAATAGTGTTGGGCGACAAAAACAAAGCCATAAAAAGCTAAGTTCTAATTATCGGACTCAAGGTCGGCAGGAAGTCACTCGGGAAATTTTCTTCTACAGTACAGGATGTCAGTAGTGATGTTATGCGGTCACTCGATATTGTAAATAAATCGATATTTTATTGAAGGGACAATATCGAATGATAAAGTATCGATTAAGGCCTTTAAATCGTGAGGGTATTCGAATTACAGATCGGCTGTTACGGTTCTGGTTGTTTTCCTTCATCTCATCCTCCAATACCACACCGCCACCGGCTACTCACAATCCTCAAGAAACTGAACAGCATTGGGAAATTTTTTAAGTTGGTATTAAACTTATACCTAAATTGGGCCGTCACATTATATTTGTCCTCAACGACGTGCTCTGCATTCAAATAAGACATAAGGAGCCATGTATACAAGGTTAAGGTTTAAATAATTTGTTCCCATAAAGATACAAATATACATTACATGAGAACAAGAAACTATAACTATAAACACCTTAACAGAGGCAAATAAACATTTTTGTAACTTACAAATGAAGAAGCCAATAATACAACAGTAGCCTATTCCAATAGTAATTGAGCTCTGATAGACTATTACAATAGTAATGACAATAGTAATTGAGGCTAGGAGTCATTTTTATTAGTGTCCATATGTTAGAGATTAATAAAAATCTTCGCGGTATGTGAGGTTCGTTAAGCAGAAGTTAAAGTAATTTGTCGCATCGTCTGGGTAGTAAACTGTTAACCTAAGAGGAATATGCATCTGGAGCCTGTGGGCCAGCAGTAACGGGGGATAGTCTCTAAAAAAATTCTGTAAAGCGGCAGGAATTCTGTCGCGTTCCGAGCGGTCCACTGTCCTGTCCACGGATTAACGAGGAAGGGGAAGGTAGCCACGACAGCTTAACCACAACGTGTGATGATGTTAAAGAGCATCATTAATGGCCGATGAATCGGTTGACCAATTTTGATAAAAAATTCACGCTACAGGCGCAGTGAAGCACCTTTCCGCCTCTCGTAACTCTCGCGTCAACGAAACATGTTGGCGAACCGAACTATTGTACGCCCCTGTTCACACGGTTATGTAATGGAATGTTTGAGATGAAATTGCAAACAATGATAGAAAGTTTGTAGATATGTGTGCCTACAGTAACAGGTAGAGGTAAACCTTGCAGCTTAGGGCAATAATAAAACTTAGCTCAGCAATTTAGGGCTGTACGACCGGGGAGGTACCTCTGTGAAAGCTATGTCGACGATGTAACTCACTAGAGACGGATTTTTTTTATAGTATAGGGGGATAAACGAGCAATTGAAGCGTTTCAACTACTACCGACGCCAACAAACATCAGCATCATTATGCCGATGCGTTGCCCTCCTTTTTACCTACCCCCCAATGTGCGCCCACACGAAGCGCGATCCGTAGGTGTCAGTTTACAGCGGTATCGAGTGAGCGGGAGGTACCTCCCCTGTTGAGCCGGCCCAAATCCATAGGAGGTTGTATAGGAGGATGCTGTGTCATGTACCATGCATGGCAATACCTCTTACTACGGTGACCTTACCTAGTTCGGTGACGGCCTTAAAGAGTAGTTTAACTCCGTAGTTGGGGATGTATCTAATGTACAGTGCGGTGTCATCCGCGAACATCGTCAGCTGGACGCCGGAGTGTCACGTTATGTCGCTAGTGTACAGATTGACGAGGGGAGGACAGGGTGCCCTCCACTTTGTAGCGGAACTGCCTGTTCGCTAGGTATCTTCTTATATGTATAGTTTAAAGATGAGGCCTTGATGCCAAATCTTGTCAAACGAATTTGCTACATCAAAAAAGACTGGGCCGGCCACGCGGCAGAAGGGCGTCAAAAATGCACACTAGGATGTGTATAATAACGGGAGGCAGCTGTTTCAGCGCCTCATTGGTTATTCCATCGGGCCCGGAGGCCCTCTTTGAGTGAAGGTACTCTATTAGATCCTTTACTTCTTCTGTATCCATCAGACATATGATCTCATCATCATCATCCGGTGGCACAGCCAGTCGGGCCGTTACAATATTTTCCACCTCTTTTATGTGGGAGGGGTCTGTGGGGAGGGAGCTAGGAGTGCATTGACTCTTTGGTGGGTCGGCTGGACACTCCACTTTTTCGTCATCCTCTAGTGCAGGTAATCGATTTTCGCGGTTAAGTGGTGGCATTTGAGCCATCGGTTCGGATTCCGTAGCCCTCGCTAGTGGCCAGTAGGCCGTTTGAGACGGAGATTGTTCGCTGACGAAGTGATCCCATCACCCGTTTATGAAATTGGGTATAGCCTTTTTGACTTTTCTTTCGAGTTGTCGGATGGATTGCCTGCACACTTCGCCTCCGTTGCGATCGTGCAGATATTTCGCCGCATTCTTTCGACGGATTAGGTCGTCAGAGAGAGCTAGACGATCCTCTGGGACGGTGGAGATCTGTCTCTTGATGATTCTCCTTTTGGACCTTTTGGAAGACGGACCACTCGGTTCCCCTAGCCATAATAATAATAGTCAAATTAGATGTTACAAATACTCTCATTTCGGGACGCATCTCTCCCATTTGCGGGATAGAGGGGCAGGGGGATCGATCCCTTTGTCGGCCCTAAATCATATGAAGCTGTACAGGGCTTCTCTTCGCGTACAATAGCATAAGGGAACGGTCCGTAAAAACATCTATAGTTTGAAAAGATAAAACCTTTTTTATTATAGAATAGGGGGCAATCGAGAAATCGGAGCCTTTTAACGACTACCTACGCCCATGAACATCCACATAATTACCACGCCAATGCGTTGCCTTCCTTCCTCCATTTATTATGGGTTTTTATGGGTTGCGAATATGATTCATATGGTAAATATTACAAATCGATTTTCATTCAAATGCTAACTTATAACCAGTTTTAACATTTAACTTCATAAGTTATACATTTCATTTTCATTGTGGCCGAATCAGGTGACTGTGCTCTTTAAGTAAGATAAGTGCACGAGTGCAGTGGCATATTGAGGGAAAGGGTTTTTATAACATTGAGGTCAAACGAGCAAATGCAACCGCATAATCTAGATATTTCAACCTTTCTTCTCCTGTGCGATGGAAACTCTCAAAACGGAAGAAGGCGTGACAGCTAAAAGTCACTTTAAGGTATAGTGGGAGCACCATACCTTAAAGTGACTTTCACGATCTGTGCTCGAGAGTGACAGACCCTGGAAAGCGATGACCCCTTTCTATCACGACTGACCAGAGTCGAGAAGGTGGATGATGACTAGCACCAGAAAAGACGGGTGAGAGTGCGGGAAAGGCACTATGCGGATCTCATGTTATCTCCTTAACTGGGACCAGGTGTCACAAGGGGAACCAGACCCCTTTGTACGGCTTGCACGGGATTGATATTTGGACAAGCCCAGTCCCTCAGGAGCGCCATAAAGCTGACAGTTCCGGGGCACCTCAGGCGGCTAATGGGCGGATATCCGGTTCAGCCACAAGTCCCGCACACCCATCAAATCCCTCCCAGATCCTGTGCGAGTGCCTAAAAAACAAATGCACTATGCATGGCACTACCTACTCCTAAAACAATTATTTGCAATGTATCCAAAACTTATATGTGTCTTATAAATATAAATTATAAATTTTCGAATCTCTTGCTTTACATACTTCATTTCTTGCCAAATTACAAGATAGGTCAACTTTTTTTGAGCTTACACAATGAAGGAAGAATTGATTTTTTTTAAAGTGACGTGTGTGAAATAGCGATCGGGAAAACGAGCGTAACACTAGTGTAACGCTTACGCTGTGATTACTTCACTAACGTCTTTTGCGCGCCTTTCACTCTATAATTATTTTCATTTATAAATTGTAAAATCCAGGTGTCGAACCTGAGACGCACCGATTTTATTTCCGACATTAAGGCGATCGAGAAGAGAGACAATACTAGTTTGGGTGTGGGACCTTTTGCAATGGTACCCCAAAATAACTGCAAAGTTACATTTGTTGTTTTACAAAATAGTAATACTGATTGCCTTTTTTACCGTCGTTACCGAGTTTAAGTTAATCGATTCTAGGACAAGACCATTACTATAATGACCTAACATTAAATTTAATATATGTTATATGTATTTGAATACATATATGTATTTGAATGTACCCAGTATCACTTGCGATATCAGTCGAATCTCATGACACCTGTATGTCAAAATCCATCCTACCTTTCAGGCTGTTGCAAGTAACATAAAATCTACATACATCCATACATACACATACATATATAAAATAACAATAAAGTATACAATCTTCAAAGACATAACCGCTAACATAAACATAGTCATTATATCTTTATCGATAAATAGATAATCTATAGTATAAAATAAATTCCCCAAAGTGGATACAAAGGTTTTACTATATCATTTGTTCATTCCCAGTTATTCACGGGCGAAGCAAAGGCGTTCGCGGAGGCGAGGAGGTTTATAACATAAGCAAGGTCAATTAAATAAAATGATACACACACCAGCTTACACATGCATTTCACTAGTAGACTTTTTTAAGGACAGTGATAACTGACAAACAGAATAGATGGCATCTGGCCTTTCATTTTTTTTCATTTCTCATGTTGTGTTGTTTTGGTTTTACTGCTTATGATATCTCGAAAAAAAACTGTTTAAGTTGAACGTACTTATTCGCTGATCGGTCTTTGTTTAGTTTTGTAATATGTTGATAATAAACCAGAAGAAAAACAAAACATTCACAAGTTGTTCTTACTTGTTTACAAATATCCGGATGCTTGACATCGTTAGCATTTCAAGAATTATCGAGTCTCGTTTAATGGGCACTATACATAATGATTGAACTTAACATAAATGCAAGTTTGGATGTTGGTTACTCAATCACATCAAAACCACTGAACAGATTTTGGAAAAAATTGACAATTGGCTTACTGTACCTGAATGAACCTAAATTTTTAGAAATATATACTTTCGAACGTGGTTCTGTCTGTGGCGAGTGTAGTCGCAGAATGCAGCTATTAAGATATAAATTATTGGTTTTAGTAACTTTTTGAGCCATGTACGGTAGACCAATGACTTGGATAAGGTTGTAGGAAACTGCTGTATATAAGTGGCTCCTGACCTTGATCTGTGGCGACTTTTGTCTAGCAGCGAACCTAATAAAAGTTGAAGGTTCCGTATGAAACGATTCACAGACGTATTAAAAGAAATAATCGTGTATTTTTGTACAAGACTAATAAGTATTTCTAGGTTGAGTTATTTGCATTGTAAATTACAATGATTATTAATGGTGATTCTGGTCCTATGCGATATATTATATAAGTTTAGTATTATGATTATTTTCTGTATCTTTATACCTCAATAAGATTTAACTTGCTGTGTTTATTCTTGTAAGTCGAATGCTAAAGATAAGACAAGACCGACAATTAACTACTCGAAACAAAATAAGGGCCACTAAAATTTTTTGACGTATCATGAAAATAATAAAGACATTAACTTGTTTAACTTATGCAACTACAAAGTAATGTTATTAATTATAATATAGGCTAACAATTGCTTAAAATAATGACCATGAATTGTCTTTTTTTATGTTCATAATAAAGTTAACCATTCTGAAAGAAAAACATGAAAGAAATCACCGGAAAAAGACAAGCCACTGTTCTTGTCACTTTTGTTTCTTCTTTTTAATAACGAGTATGTCCTCCTCTCTTAACAATACACTCCAGAAGCCTCGTATGCATACTCTGGATTAATTCCTCACGTTTTCATCTGGAATCTCCTCCCAAGCATCTTTTAAAGCGTCAATCAGCTACTGTTGGTTGTAGACCCCTTGCTCATTCTCTCTGACTCTTCGTTTCAATTGGCCCCACAATTGCTCGATCGGATTTAAATCCGGACTGTTAGCTGGCCATGGTAATACCTTAATATGAGACCCTTCTGGGACAATTTGGGTTGATCGAGCTATGTGTGCACGGGCATTATCCTGCATCGGGATTAATCCAGGCCCCACTCGCTGTGCAAATGGAATCACTTGAAGCCTTGAATTATGTAACGTTCTGCAGTTACGGTACCCGAATTTAAAATGGTGAGCTCGGTTTTACCATATAACCTAAACCCACCACAAATCATTATGTTGGGACCACCGAAACGGTCAACTTCGAGAATGTAGGACTCCGAAAAGTGCTTGCCACGTCGTCTCCACACTCTAACACGCCGATCATCTTTAAGAAATTTTACTTTGTACTCGTCTGTAGAAAGCACCTCAAAGGTTAATCCCCCGGTTCAAATACTGACGGGAGAATCCTAATCAGTTTGCACGTTGAACCCTGCTCAGAAGAATTGGAACAACTCGTCGTCTTGACGTTTGCTGGTCTTCGTGCAATCGATTACGTATAGTTTGATCACTGACACGGGTACCCGTCGTCAGCCGCAGGTGGTGTAACTTACGGGCCGTTACTGTACGATCACGACGAGCACTTAGTTGGATGTGCCGATCCTCATGAGTAGTTGTTATGCGAACTCTACCTGAACCAGGTCTCCTGGCAACACTGCCAGTGTCTTGGAAGCGATTCCATACATTTTGGACAGCTCTTCGAGAAAAACCCAACTGCGAACCCACGTAACGCTGAGAACGTCCTTCTTGAATCATAGTTATGGCTCTGGTTGCTGTAATTGTATCCATGTGCCTTCATACTGGTGGCATGATTAACGCGAGATGATCAATGAATCATTTTAAATTGAAAAAGTAATACTTTTTTTCTAAAATAACCGGAACAAGTTTAGAAGACAATCAAAGAAAAACATAAAAATAACATCCATTTATTTTTTTCTTAAAATGATGGTCCATACTTTCAAATTAGGAACACGAACACATAAAATAAAAAAAAGGCATAAAAGAGATCAAACACCAGAGAGTCCGCAATATGAATATAATGCTACTTATCAGTTACTTTCAGTTTACTAAATTGCACTTAAATGTAATATTTTGTTTTGAGTAGTATATAATATTTTGTCTCGATTAAGTTAAGTTATCTGTAAGTCCTTATTCGTTTGGTAAGTTAATGAGGTCTTATTTAATATAATAAAACTACTTTAACGGATTTTAGTGCGGCTTATTAAGTATTTTACAATCCCGACGTTTCGGGTGGACTGGGACGACAGATGTGCTGATGTCATAAGTTATGAAGAGGACCTGAAGATTTTATATCCGGTGGGGTGTTACGTTAGGATTTGATTATGTTTAGAACTGGGTCCCACGCAGAAGGAAGCACCCTCCATTTTCTCTATTGAAATTTGGATCCTTAAATTCCAATAGCCTAAGGAGGAATAAAAGGAGAAAAACGCCTTAGTGGTTATGCTGGTTTTCATGGGCGACGGTAGTCGTAAAACGACTCCGATAGCAATTTAGCCAATGTAATATATAAAAAAATAACAATATACAAAATTCGTTTACCGTTAAGATTGTGAATAAAATTGTGTACCATGTCGCATTACAGCCAGATATATATATATATATATATATATATATATATATATATATATAGGCGTTCCTATTATCAAAAGGCTCCGACAGGTGGTAGGACTAATACAAAAAATGCCTAGTAAATTATAACTTTGTAAATAATTGATCCCAATCGTTACAACCTTTCTGGTCAAGGCCTTCGAGAATCAACAAATAAGAAAAGTAAGAAATATTTATTAGAAATTATAAACGGCGGAGTTTCCGCGTATTGTACGTATCTTGAAAGTTTCTATTACTAATAGAAATATTATTGATATGTAATTATTATAATGCACATTAATCATTTTCCTGTATATTATATGACAAATTATGCAGTTTATCCAGTTACAACTGGCCGCCGTTGCGTAGGCAATTTATGTCTCGCATGCGTTTCCTCAAAATGAAGCGAGGACAACCCATCCGCCTACACGCTTAGGACAGACGATAGTATCGTGTCGTGTTTGTAAGAAGAGGTATTTCCATACTCCCCACCATGGTTCAAGCCTTGTTGTGGAGGTGGCGCCCAGTACATAGGAGTGAACCGAGACACCTTGGGCGAAGCACTAAGGGGCCTTCCCTTTGTACCCGTCTCTTAAGAAGAGGAGACTAAAGAACAAGAGACGGTGAAGCTTTTGCCCACTGGTGAGGACGGGAATACGGATCTATGGATCAGCGAAACACCTCAACCCAGGACCGGTGATGGCGCGATATGCCTTACAAAGGAGGAGGACAGTCCATACTGCATTGCAGCTGAATTGGGTGGGCATAACCATGGAGGAATTTCTAAAGACTAGTAGAGACACACAAACCGTATGAGACGATTAACTATCTCTTTACAGCGGTATCATATGTGGGACATGCGCCAGGTCTTGCTGGCCCATTACGGCTGCAATGCGACTTCGAACTATTTCTGAATGGAGTCTCCAATTTCCCAACAACAGCTCACCATAGCTGCTGGCCAGAAAAAAATTAATAAATGTTAGAGCAAATGTAACAGCATCGCCGCGAGATAGTAGCTCCCTCTTGAATCATATCGTAATCACAGTAGGGCAATAAGTCAAGTCGCATTTTTAGAGGTTTGATCTTTGGTAAGATGTGTAATTTCTGCATTTCAATGAAATTGGCTGAACTGAAGCTAAGTATAGATAAACGAAATGAATGCACTTGCAAAAGGTTTTACTAAGAACAAAATTATAAAAAATACTTTTGTACACTAGTAATTAAATCAAAAATTACCAGTTCACTTACATAGCCCAGACCAGAAAAGAATCGGCGAAATAAATTCAGCGGGCTTCATCGACTAATTAAACATCTAAAAACATTTAATCTATTAACCAAGAATACTTTATACACAGACACAGCTAACTACTTTTTATATTTCCTTATAAAACCCTTCCTCGCTTTCTCTCTTTCTCTCTTATAATACCTATATATGCATTTTGTAATAAACAAGGCCCTGATACAGCTACCTCCCGTTATTGTACACCTACTAGTGTTCATTTTTAACGCCCTTCTGGCGCAATGCAACTTTCCAGACATATGGAAGGAAGGTATAGTACATATGGAAGGAAGGCGTAGTGATAGGCATTTTGTATACAAACCGGGAAAAACTCGGGTGGAGCTCACTAGCAACCGACCCATACGCTCGACACCACAAAAACAGAAGTTGTCATAGGCCTCGTCAGTCCTGATTATCTCGAAGCAGCTACGTCGTTAACTGTCCTTCCTCTTCGGGTGTCATACATGCGCAAATGTCCTCAATTGCCTAAAACTCTGTTTCGTTGCGACCAAATCCTGGTGATGGACTGCGCCCACTGTCGTCCGTTGGATGCCGTCCAACATGATATTTCGCTCGTTTTTGTATAAGTCACATTCCCACATTATATTGTCTCTGGTTTTAGTTTCATGCCCGCAAGGACATGGTGAAAAGTCACATAACGCCATCCTGTGCAGGCGACATTTAAAGCACCCGTGCCCTGTTAATATCTGCGAAATAAAGTTTTTACATTCCACCCATTGATATGCCAGACGCATTGTGACTTCTGGAAAGAAATAGCACAGCTCAATCGTGACCGCCAAATGGAAATGAAATCGTCCGCGATAGCGCTTTCTTTTCCCTGCGCTCCGTGCCTGACTTGCACTGCTGCATGACCTTTGACCTACAGGTCAAGCAGCAGTGCAAGTTGGCAATAAAATCAAAGCTGGTCTTTGGGTGCGTAATAATGTACCACGTACAACATACAAGTGAGAGCGTCGACACCAAAGCGCTGCAGCATATGTCAGGATTACTACATAGGTTCCGTGGTACAGGAACCTAAGTGCCCGGTACTTCACACCTCACGAGGAGGTACAGACACGTGATCGCGGCCTTCTTGCCCATCAAAACCGCATGCAGCGCAAAGGATCGTCTGTGTGTACCCCAAGCACCTTGGTCACAGGTACACTCGCGATCGAAGTAACATTCATCCTAATGGTCGGTACGCTTTTAAAATGACCCTTAATTGTCATACTCTGGGATTTTTTTTTCATTAGCTGCGGAAAATGCTAGCCTATTAGGGGTCCCCCAATCCGATAAACTGATCCAGGTCGTGGAACATTTCTGTCCGACAGCGACACGCGTTGCCTCGATCACAAGCGTCAAAAAAAATCAAATCGTCTGCGTATGGCACAAAACTGACACCCTCTTCTCTTCTTGGTGGATCAGGGGGGAGGGGGGGTCGCGTAGATGAGCATGCGATCCATAGTCTGTAATCGTCATCGTGGACCCTGGGCTCGTCTTATTGGCGCCGCCCCCTTCGAAGCCACCCGGTTCCCGCGCGAGTGTGGGGACTGATGTCCGTGGTGTACGTATCGGTGCCTGTGGAATGAGGTAGGTTGGCGCGCGTGTATTTGATCGTGCGTGTTCCGGGTCCCTAGCCTTTGTGGATACTCGGCGCACTGCGGTCGCGGCTGTCTCCTGCTGCGGAAGGTGGCTTTGCCGGCCACAGCCTGGGGCTTCCTCTTGCGAGTGCACCTCCTCTTGGGCTTGTCCAGTGCAACCTGCCTGGGTTTGGTGTCGTTGGCCGGGGCGGTAAGAGACGAGCCTGGGCCGTAATCGACCTGTCCCTCCCTCCGCCACGGAGCCGCGGGCGCAGGGGCGGTGTGGTGTCGGCCGTGTGGGACCAGTTGGAATTGCAGCACGGCGGGCTTTCGGATGGTCAGCTCCTCTCGGCAGTGGGCGAATCTCCCGATGGCAGTGCGTAGAAGGGTGTCCGAAGAGCTGACATCGGTGATACTGAGCTAGTCCCTGTCTGCCCTACCACCCCTCTACGACTACTCCGGGCATGCAGAGGATCACTTTCACCTCGTAGAGACGTCCGAGTTTCTCGCTGTTCAGATGCTTGAACTGTGCGTGGTACAAACAGCCGGGTCTCCCACCTCCCGCCGGTATGTGCCGCTCGAAGCGCACCGGGAAGCCAGGCCCCTGAGCTCCTCGGCGATGCACTCGGTATTCGTCCCCACCGGCAGACCTCTAATACCCACCGTGGTGGGTAGGTTTAAGGGTGGGGAGTAATAGTGCCATTGCACTGCCGGGTTCTCCATCGTCAGGGCTGTCAGGAGTGCCTGGCCTGCCTGAAAGTCCTGCGGCGACTGCGCAAGAAACCTTATTCCCTTCCCAAAGAGCCGGGCATTGGGCGTGTGGCCCAGCGCGTCGCGCAGTATGCGGTAGTGCCTCTGCCAGTCCGGCAGAAGCTGGATGACGATCGGAGGATACTCCGCTAACCTACGCGGCGGTTGTTCAGCACTCCCCAGTGCTGGGTGTCTGCCATTACGCCAGTAATAGACACAGGTTGGGGGGAAGGGGCACACTGCACTGGACGTACCTGTTTGAGGCTCTCCAGAGTGGTGGCATGGCTGCGGAATCGCGTCGCGTCGATCGATCCGCTGGAGAAGTCAATCCAGCCATTTTCGATCCGCGTTGTCTGAGTGGCGATGGTGAGGGGGCGGTCTAGTAGGAAGACTCCGTAACTACGACCACCTTGGAGGGGCCTTCAGCGGGCGAGGACGCCGCGCGCTTCTGCGGGCGTAACTCATCCAGCTCCGCCAAAGACAGATTCTGTTCCTCCTCCGTGGGAAATAGCGGTTTCCTGACAACCGTTCCTCCTTCTCCTTAGACATCACGAGTGTTCGAAGGCACAATGGATGATGACGTCCTCCGGCGAACTCACTGACCACCTCCCCGGACCTTTCTTCATGAAAGGTCGGGGAGTATGTATGGGGTGTAGAGATAAACGCGGAAAAGAGTAAGTCCATACCCTTCTCACAAAAGCCACCTCACATGGAGGAGGAAACATGCCTCCCATCCTGTTCTATGGTAGCGAGATGCCTAGAGCAGAGACGGTATAATATTTAGCCGTCACCTCGACAGATCGATGAGTTTTAAGAATCACATAGACAATATTCTGAAAAAGGCACGATATGTCCTTTTAAAACTCTATCCTCTCATAAACAAAAAGAGCATAATGGTGCATAGACATAAGCTCTCTTTGAAATTGCATGCATTCGACCGATCATGTCGTGTTGCATGCAGTGCAGCTTCCCGCTCAGGTCACGGGTGTTTGGGTTATATATGTATTATATATTTCTATAATAAAAATCTTGAATATATATAATTTTCGTTGTCTGGTACCTGGTAACACAAGTCCTTACGGTACTTAGCACAGGGTGTGAAAAGTCCAAAGACATTATTATTAAGAAAAATATAGTATTTCTATATCTATACTTCCGTACTAATGCTATAGAAAAGGTTTAATTTTTGTTTGTTTGTTTGTTTGAAATGAATAGGCCCCGAAACAGCTCGACCGATTTTAAACATTATTCCACCGTTGGTAAAGTACACTATACCCAAGTGACATATGCTATTTTTCACTTTCAAAAAATAGGGATGCTTACTAAAACTTGAATAATCTAACCCAAGGTGTAAAAAAATAGACAAAAAAATTCCTTCCATCGCGTGCGCGGCGAAAATTATTAGTGAGAGAACAAAACGATGTATCACAATTTTTCAGGACAGATCACTATCGATAAAAAGTATCGCGACAATATGTCTCTGTCATTTATAGTTACGTCACAATAAGCGACCTTTTATTAGAAGAAAAATTAAAATACCACCGTTAGAAAAGGCTTTTTATTTGTGAATAGGTTGAACATTGATTCTTATCTAACTAAATAAATAATTATTTAAGACTACTTCAACACCCTCACATCACTTTTTAAATGATTCGATTCGGACATATTTTAAGCAGCATCGTGCGCGCGTCATCCCACTAGTGTGGGGAGGGGGACCGCTTCCCTGTTTTTGGTACCAAAAATAGTTACTATGGCGTACGCCCACAATCAACCTGGTACATCTCTACCCATCTGCGGGAAAAGAAGGGGGTCTGTCTCCCTATCGTCTCCTTAGGGAGACTTTTGTGTCTTCAGGTTTAGACCTGAAGACACAAAAGTCTTTGGTAGTCAGTCGAACTGTTGAGGCTGGACAAAGCTCCGCAAACCAGTAGTGGGTCCCTCTGACAAAAATGGGTTATTTTTTTTTTCAAAAAATCAACAACTAAATTATTAAAATGGGAGTGAAACGTTGTATGAAAATCGAGTCTAAAGTCTGAAAAACGAAAAATGTTGTATTTCGAGTACATACTGGATGTGGGTTTAATAACTTCGCCAACCAGTAGTTGGTCCTTCCGAAAGAAAAATATTTGGAATGAGAATTTTCTACACAACACTCAGGCTCTAATACACAGTACTGCTGAGGACAGAGTAATAAGATGGAAGACGAAGTGCCCTCCGTCTGACAGTTATATAACATCTAGCGAAAAGCTTCCTCCTGGACACAACCTGCTTTGGCATACTTGGGAGTCGCTTAATCGACTTCGGACACAAGTAGGTCGCTGTAAGCAAAATATGCTACGTTGGGGCCAAACACCTCCTTCTGGGGAGCAATGCCAATGTGGGGCTCCGACTCGGACCGTGAGCATCTACTCCATTGTTCGCTGTGCTCAACTTCCTGCACCTTGTATGATCTCTTCGCGGCTAACGATGCCGCTGCAGCTGTGGCACAGTTCTGGTAGGGTAAAATTTTGGCTGAATCACTGACTCAAAAAGAAGAAGAAGAAGCCCATAGGAGGAGAAAAGACGGGCAACACATATGCATAACATTTATGTGGATGTACATTGGCGTCAGTAGTCATCAAGAGGCTCTGGCACCTAGTTACTCCCCTATTAAAGATAAAAAAATCTTTAATCACGATCAAGTGTACTTTGATATTGAGTGAGTAATGCGGAGTAATTGGACCGAAGTGCCTGTAATTGAATATAATATGCTTTACTTCCGAGTTCCGTTTGAGCGCTCTCGACTCATGGTCAAATTAATTTCGCGTAAAATTGTAATACACTTAAAAAAAGTTTGTTAATTTACTCTTAATAAATGTTAGATCTTCATCTATCCAAGATATTTTAGTATAGAATATTTTCGTTTTTTAGTTATTTGTTTGTCGCGACCTAATAGAAGGACGGAAACACGAAATAAAAACAATAGTCTAAGCATATCCTTCTTCTATATAATAAAGCCAATCTCATTCCACAAGTAAATCAAAAGAAGCGCGATAAAAACCGTTAAATTTTTTTTGTACTTTGGATTTGTTTCTTTGTACTTTGGAATAGAAACTCTAACTATCAGACGAAAAAGAGTGATTTAGTGTTATACCATGGATTGTAGAATAATGATATTGACAGTTCGAAACTGCTAGGATTAATTTACGTAAATGTAACAGGCTACCGCACACGCAATACACCAATATCTTGTCTCCACGGCTAAAACAAATTATGCCAAAAATAATAGAATTTATTGGATCACAAGAATATATGTCAAGGAGTACGCAAACATGGATATTTAGATTAAATAAACAACGCTTTTCAAAGAAACATCAACAATAAATGGTTTCCTCTTTAAAACATAACATACTCAATAATATGTTGTAAACCTATATTGGTTAATGCTACGCATAACTGATGAAATTAGAATATTATTACAGTATGTAAAACTGTTGGATTACCAATAAAGAAATAAAATAAAATAAATTTCCTATGGCCTACATTTTCCAGTAAAATGACCACAGAACAATGATCCAGTTCGTCGCCCGCGGTGTCGCACGTTGCAACTACAACCACACGACATGCCGCGGGCTGTTGCCGACTATCCCGCAAATGGTGACATCCAACATAAAATTCATATTCCAAGTTGACAGTTGAAGACCTTCAAGAGTATCATCATCTTTGTTTAGTAGTAGCAACGTCTACTGAGGAACCCCAAACCGCTTCCGAAGGCGTGTGCCAGTGTAAAGAAACTGCTTTAGTTATTAAGAGAGATAAGACAATTTTTGAATTTTGCCACCAGATTACTGAAATCCAGCAGCAGGTACTAAACCAAGCAATTTGGACCCACACCGACCATGGAAAATAAGTTGCTGACTTCTCTTCGAATGGCAAGTGAACCAAGGTGCCTAGACAGAACTTGGTCGTCGATTATTCGGGTCGCATGACGTTGTATGCTATAAGATGGCACAAGCTGGTGTTAAGGCCTGTTCAGAGTTAGGATTAAAGGATTGAATAAAAACATGATACGGAAATTTTGTTGTAGAGATATGCGTCTTTTCAGTTTGCTCCTCTTGGTAGGACTCTAGGTATATGTTGCACCTGGAAGGCATTAGGTGTATGATGATATACAGATATCCCCAACGATCTTTTCTTCACCTTCAACGAATATTCGGCTACTGTTGGGCAGGCGCCTCTCCAATCTTTCTCCATCTGGTACGATTGTCCGTTTCTCTCATCCACACAGGTCCTGCTGTGACTAGTATGTCATGGGACCATGTGGCAGGTGATCGGCCCGCACTTGTCCTGCCTTACCAAGTACTCTAAAACACACTTTCCCCATCGGTTGTCGTGTCTTCGGCATACGTGATCAGCCCAAGCTCATTCCAGACCCACATCAACGACTATAGTGCGCTGTCGGATGAGCTCGCTTCGGACTCGATCAGCGCAAAGCCCAGCATGGCTCGCTCCACGTTACGCTGCACGACCTTCAGCTTGTGAATCATCCCGGCTGTCAGCACACACCGATTAAAAACTTTAGTTTTCAGCGATTGAAGAATCTATGCTTTCAGGACGAAACTCATCTTACCGAAAGCTGCACACCCTAATTGTTTCCTTCACTTTATCTCTGCCCTAAGTATATGTACTCCTGTACTTGCCGTGTTGGTTTGCCATCCAATGGAATTAGGTTCGGTGTGATATCTTCTGTCGCCATAATCTTGGTCTTGTCCATGTTTATCTTCAGGCCTGTTCCCAGGGATGCATGGTATATCTCTTGTAGCATATGCTGCATGTCCTCGATACATTCTGCAATGGTGGTAATTATTATCAGCATAGCGCAGGTGATTAGGGTACTCGCCATCTACATTTATTTCCTTGCCAGTCCATTACAATGTTTTGAATATATCCTCCATAGCATTGGTAAACAGCTTTGGGGATATCACGTCACCTTGTCTCACTCTTCTTCGAATCGGTCTCAAAGATCTTACATAATGCAAAGTTAGGAAAAAATAAACTTTTAGGCGGTTCGCCTTAAAAATATCCATCAAAAAAATTATTAAAATGTCGCACGCGAGAACGAGTGTATATTTGATATCTAAAACGTATTTTCATCATACTATGTTTTCTTACTACCTATTAAGGTGCATATATTGTTCAAGGTTTGTATGATGTCTATAATCAGTTATATCCTTTAAGGTACTATTAGTATGGCAAGTTTATAAGACATCGGACAAAGATTTCTCTATTGTGATACGCTACTATAAAACTACTATTACGGATTTTATCGCGGTTTATTTGATTATATAACTATCCCTACGTTTCAGAAGCTTTACTGTAACCTTGGTGACTGGTAGACTGAGATGGCAGATGTCCTGATGTCACAGATTATTAAAAGTATAGCACTTAATATATATTGCCGTCTTGATGTACAAACAAGTCTTATAAATATACTAGCACCACACCGCAGTTTCACTCGCGTAACTTCGGTCCGTCATGGTGTATAGCCTGCATCCTTCCTCAAGTAATGGACTATTCGAGATTAGCGCGTTCAAACAAACAAATAACCAGCTTTATATTGAAAGTGCCGTATGAGGGTGACCTGAGAATACCCTCACCCTCAATCCAAACCCGGTGACGTAAGAATCGTCGAAGTGTACTAGTCTCTTAACAACGAAGAGGCTTAAGCGAGCTGGTTGTTTGGTGTCCCGTCTATTTCATAGTAACGATAAAATAGACGGGAGCACCGGATGACTCTCGGGCCGAGTGATATCGGTACCATCAATCGGATCGTCTCCGATCCGATTGATGGTACCGATATCACAGGAAGCAGTGGCGCCGGTCCAAAACCCAATCTGCGATTGCCAATCCGCATGCTCAGCGTAGCAATAATAAGCACTTACCTTTAATGGACGACAACAGTAGAATCTGGCCCCAAGTTCCCGGTAGATCCACTACTCCTGGCCACGGTGGCGGTAACGATAATAGTGGAACAAGGGGTGCTAAGAATCTCCGGGCTACGGATCGCTACCTCCGATTTGACCTGGCTACGTATAACGAACGAACGCTTCGACTAGATAACAACTTAGTTGAGCTGTAGTTGGATCTGGGAAAAAATCCGATGTCACGTTCTGAGGTTATGTGAAGTCCGAAGACAAGGTGAAGACACCATAACTCTGCCAACAGGTCACCTATTCCACTTCAAGGAGGCGACACTCCATCACAGGGCGGCGTGGGATGCCTCGTGAATAAGTCCCTCGTAAGCAGCATCGTCGTCAGAGCAATCTCTAGTGTGTCGGGTAGGGTGGCGTATCTCATACTTAAACTCAATGAGAGGTACAGCCCCGAAGTGATACAAGTATACGCACCAACCGCAACACATTCAGATGACGACGTGGAGGCAATTTATGAGGATGTCTGAAAGGCCTTACATAACACCTCTAAGGCCCATTTCAATGTCGTTATGGGGGACTGTAATGCCAAGGTAGGAATACGATACGATGTTGAATCGTGTCTGGGACCACATGGAGTCGGAAGTCGAAATCGCAGTGGGTAAATGCTGGTAAACTTCCCGAGGAAGTCTTCTTAATGGATTCCTATTTTAGCCCCCTAGGAAATGGACATGTCAAAGCCCCGATACTGTGACAAGGAACAACATCGACCTTATCACGACGGACGGAAAGCATATATTTAGCGATGTCTCCGTGATCAACAGGTTGAAAACCGAAAGTGAGCACGAATTGGTTAGAGGCTCTCTGAATATAGGCTTTCGACGCGAGCGTGACCGATTAGTACAGTCGACACTCCGACCTAACTTCCGACTAACCATAGTAGGTTCCGAAAAATTACAGCTGGAATTAAAAAACCGGTTCGATGCCCTAGATATGTCGGAAATTACAATGGAAACTGACGAGGCCATGAGTGGGGTGATTGATTGCAATTGGGGCGTGGGTGAGGGATAAAGTAAGAATAAATATACGAGCAGGAGAGCTGAATTCTCAGATGAGACGCTTTCACTTATGAGGGTACGTAGAGCACACGAAGACGCTACGTCTGCCGATGTCAAGCTCCTTTCAAAGCGAATCCGCAAACTAATACCTTCGCTGCTCAAATACTCAACGGGCTACTGAAACGGTTACGCATAATACAGGGTCGAAGATTTTTGTGGAAAGCTTGCAAGAAGTCATCTGACAAAGGTTAGGACTGGTTCTGGGGTTACCGTTTCCTTTAAGCTCTGGGGCAGCTTAAAGGGGGAAAAGCTCCGGGGGGAGGGGGACAGAATTACAGTCGAATTCTTAGAGCAGGAGGCGAACCTGTATAGCTAAAAAAGATTTTTAATTTCGTCCCTCAGCGTGGCGCACCTCCCAAGGCATCGCTTGGAAGTGACGCTATTTCGTTCTTTAAGAAGGTTGACAAATCACTTCTTCAAAATTGCACTTCTCGGCAATATTTACAAGTTATTCTCAAGAGTCTTGACGAATCGTCTCACCACAAAGCTTGAGGAATTCCAGCTATAGTACGCTTCAGGTCGGATTTTGCAGAGGATTTAGCGCCATTTTCATCATAAAGCAAGTCGTACAAAAGATACTAGAGTACAATCAACCGCTGTGCCTTGCTTTTGTGTACTATGAGAAAGCTTTTGACTATGTCGAAACCTGGACTGTTCTGGAAGCTTTACAGTGATATCAGGTCCATCGAAGTACTGAGAGTATTGTATGACGCTGCTTTTATGCCCGTTCTAATTACCGGAGGTCAAACAAGACCAATCTAATTGCATCGAGGAGTGCGACAGGGGATTGTTATTACCCCGAAACTGTTCAATAATGTTTTGAAGGACGTCTCTAATAGTTTAAACTGGGCTCAATGCATCATAAATATTAACGTCGAGTACCTCTCACGTCTTTGTTTCGCCGACGATATCTTTGTGTTGGCGGAATCGTTGGAGAGCTTGCAGGAAATGTTTCACAGGCTAAATGAGTCTTCCCGACGTATTGGCCTTAGGATAAACCTGGACCGGACAAAGGTCATGGTTAACAAACATGTTCTCCCTAGGCCGGTCAACATCGATATTGCTATTCTCGAAGTCGTAGATGAATACGTCTACCTTAAGCAATTATTGGAATTAGGTAGATATAGCTTCGAGAAGGAAGTCGATAGAAGGATACAGTTGGGTTGGGCTGCAGTCCGGAAGCTTTGTCACATTTTCACGTCGCCTATACCGCAGAACTTGAAGACGAAAGTCTTCAACCAATGCATTCTCGACGTGATGACTTACGGGGCCGAAACATGGCCTCTTAATTTAGGATTGGTCCGCAAGTTTGCGGTAGCTCAACGGGTTATTGAGCGTCCGGTACATTTAGGAAAAGGAAGTGTTGGTCGACCGTTCACGAGGTGGGAAAACGATCTCCGTGCAGTAGCCGGTCTGGGATGGAGACGAGTAGCAGGAGATCGGTTGTCTTGGCGTTAATTGAGAGAGGCCTATGTCCAGCAGTGGACCAATAAGGACTGATAATGATGATGATATTATTAGTTTAAATGTTAGTACCTATAGATAAAAATCTTGTAACACTATTAGCGTTCTCTTCGGAAACGACTTGACGAGTTGGCATGATATTTCCTTTATGTTCGGTAGGGACTAGATATATCGTGAAGTATATTTCATCTTTTAATATAATATTTTAAAAGCGAGTGAAACCGCGGGCGAAGCCAGTAATAAATAAATAATGGAGGTAGGAAAATAACATAGGCATTGGTGGGCACGAAACGGTCCGACTGCTCATTTACCCCCAATAATATAATATAATTCTATTAGTACGTAAAGCAATAACTTAGCACCCTTTTACGAAAATTGCGCGGACGTAGAAATATTAAATTTGACACACTTGTAGATCATGTGTAGGAGAAGCGTAGAACTATAACATTTTTATATATTATGCATTAGATTTTATGACTTTAATAAAATACAACGTTACCCACACTACGGTGTGCACACAATGTTGAAGCTTCTACAATACACAATTTGTGACACTGTCAAACATCGTATGACATACGACATTTAGTTATACCTATAGAAACGCTTTAGACTCAAGTTGTATTCGAAGTCTATGACCCTCACTACAATGTGCACACAATGTTGGAGCTTCTACAACACACAATTTGTGACACTGTCAAACATCGTATGACGTACGACATTTAGTTATACCTATAGAAACGCTTTAGAGTCAAGTTGTATTCGAAGTCGAACGATTTTTTTGAATATTTGTGATTGTATGTCGGTGTCTGGTCGATCTTAAATTTCATTATTAGTCGTCGTACCTTTTTATGTTCTTTATAATATAGTGGCACAAACAAAATGTCGGAGTTTCTACGACTATCGATGCCCATGAACATCGACATAATTACTATGCCGATGCGAAGCCCTATTTTTCATCGCCCCCCCCCCCCTTACGGGCCCACTTATTCTCCCCAACCGCACGTAATGTGACTACGAAGATGGCTCTATCATGTGAATCTCTGGTATTTATATAATATAACAAGGCAATCCTATTTTATTCCGATCGATTCCATTGCAGTTCCCAAAACCCGCCTAGCCCTGATGTGCGCATAACAACATAAACTAAAAAACCAGATATCAAATAGCATAGTAAGTATCCATTTATCCATTATGGTATTGATATCCAGGTTCGTTATTTCCACGTCAAGTTTGTGACAATGTCCGACGTCTGCACTTTTTATAGCCTTGGAAGCAAGCAACAGACAGACAGATTTTCATCGATAGAATGCTCCTTACCTCCTCTTCTTTCATTGGAGGAGAGTAGGGAAGAAGCATTCTTGGACCACAGTAGACTGCACAGTAACTGCACGATATATGAAAGCATGGCGTGAGACATAGTAACCTCCCTGATGGATTACAATATGTTTGTCATTAACAGAAATTGCCGTGTAAATTTCCCATGGCCTACATTTGTCAGTAAAATGACCCCAGAACAATGATCCAGTTCGTCGCCCACGGCGTCGCACATTACAACTACAACCATACGACATGCCGCGGGCTGTTACAGACTATTCCGCAAATGGTGACATCCAACATAAAATCGCAACGTCAACTGAGGATCCTTAAACCGCTTCCGAAGGCGCGCGCCAATATAAAGAAACTGCTTTGATTACTGAAAGAGATTTGACAACTTTTGCCACCAAATTACTGAAATTCATCAGCAGGTACTAAACCAAACAATTCCGACTAACACTCACTATATAAAATAAGTTTGAAGACGCACAGTGGCCTGACTGTATAGCTTTATAGTTGCAACCGGCGGACTAACAAAACCCCTCGCTATGTCCACACTAACCACCGATCATGTCATCGGATTTAACTGTTTCCTCCCGCTTGTGGGTAAGGTAAGTAAAAACGTCACTAGCGAAGCAACCCAGATTGGAACCATACTGGCAGTCATTAATCAGCTGGTGATACTGAAGTTCAAACGGAGCTGGATTCCATGATGTGACAAGGGTTTCGCAATCGCTATATAAATAGGTAGTCGAACAGATTTCAGCGGTTCTCAATTTTTTGTATCACCTACCTCCTAGCCAACTGCTCGCATGCAAAATTTGGTAAAAATATTTTTTTAGGCGGTTCACCTTGAAAATATCCATCAAAGAATTTATCAAAATATCGCACGCGAAAACGAGTATATGTTTGATATTTAAAAGATATCACGTCTTTTACGCGTGACATGATATTTTCTTTAATTTTTTTCTCAACTACTGTTTCCTTATCATAGTATTATCATTATTTTTTACAAATACTTAATGTACAGATTTATAATACTTTTTTGTACATCAATATGATAAGTACTATTTGCGTTAACCGGAACTACTAAATAATTACAATTATTAGGGTAGTTTTCACAATTTATGATCACAGGACATATGTCACCTCAGTCCACCCGTGGCCAAGGTTGCAGTAAAGCTTCTGAAACGTTGGGCTAGTTAAATAATTAAATAAACCACCATAAAATACGTAAAGATTGTCAGATGTGTTGATCTTATAAACTTGCCGAATGAAAAGTACCTAAAAGGATAAAAATTGATTATAGACATCATACAGACATTGAACAATGTTTGTAACTTAACAGATAGTAAGAAAACATTGCATGATGAAAATACGTTTCCTTTCATCGAGTGAACTACAATGACCAGGTACTCGGAGACCACATGCACGCAACAACTAGGTGTCATTTTACTGTGGCATTATGAGAGAGGGATGAATCGCTCCAGTCGGTTGGCGTTACCGGAGCATCTAAATTCTTCGTCTTCGGATATAGACAATATCTGTGTGTGATACATCTTCGTTAAATCAAATGATGGCTTTCGTGCTATCGCGCCAGTCTTTACACTTAGGCTCGCTAGCCGAGACTCTTTAACCGAGTTTATCATAACAAAGCAGTAAAAGTGTGTCTGTACATTAAGTATTTTTCAAAAACAATAATAATACGGCGGTAACCAAACAGTAGTAGAGGAACAATTTAAAGAAAATATCATGTCACGCGTAAAAGACGTGATGATTTTTTTAGATATCAAATATATACTCGTTTTCGAGTACGACATTTATTAAATTCTTTGATGGATACTTTCAAGGCGAACCGCCTAAAAGTTTATTATTTCCAACTTTTGCAAGCGAAGCGTAAGTGACACTTGGCGCTCGAATACGTCCGTATAACAAGAGGAAACGTTACATCCTAAACATCTCGCCATGCACCAGTTGGCTGGTAGCAGAATGTGTTCACGAGAACAAAACTATCCCAATGAACACCATCAGATATGCCAATTATTGATTCTTTTTATGTTTCTTATAAGATTTTTGGAGATATCTGAATATCATCATGTACCTAATCGCGTCTACGAGCATCGTATACTTGGAAATCTGTCAAAAGAGAGTCGGACTCGCTTATAAATGGAGCAAGCTAAAGAACACGCATATCTGTACTGCCAAATTGATTATGAGCGTACCAATTTCCAGATACTGTTTTTATTAAATTATTTAATCATATCCATACTTATTTTAAATTGACTCCGCCGCAGTTTGAAAGATGGTGGGAGGCACGCATTGTTTCTCATTTTAGAAAAGAATATCCCACAATATATCAGCACAATCAAGAAACTTCTAGAAACATCCATTCCATTTAGATGGATCTCGTCAATGACAACCTAAACGAATATACCTCATTATAGAGAAACTATAATGTACCTCATTTTTTTTTGCCGTTTGGGTGCTGCCGATTAGGGTTTCCGTTTCGGAATTACGGAACTTTTTAAAGAGAACCGCTCAAACCTGTCCGACTACCAATTCATAGCTTTCCCACCAGCAGGAGGAAAAAGTTAAATCCAATGACATGATCGGTGGTTAGTGTGGAAATAGCAAGGGGGTTTGTTAGTCCTCCGGCTGCAGCTATAAAGCTATACATAGATGTCACACCTCTGGACAGGCCTTAACACTAGCTTGTGCCCTTTAATAGCATACAACGTCGCGCGACTCTAATCGTCGACGACCAAGTTATGTCTCGGCCCCTTGGTTCATTTGCCATACTAAGAGAAGTCAGGCCACTGTGCGTCTTCTAACTCATTTTCCATGGTAAGTGTTGGTCGGAATTGCTTGGTTTAGTACCTGCCGCCGATTTTCAGTAACTTGGTGGCAAAATTCAAAGGCTGTCAAATCTCTCTCTGTGTAAGTAAAGCAGTATCTTTATATTCGCACACGCCTTCAGAAGGTTTAGGGTCTCTTAGTTGACGTTGCGACTACAAAATCTTCTTAGAGTTCCGTAATTCCGAAACGGAAATCTTAATCAGCAGCAACGAAACGGCAAAAAACAGAAACATTAACGTTTGCACATGAAACTACAGAATGCAAAGGGTATATTCATGTGGGGGTCTTTGAATAGGTCCTTCTAAATGTTATGGACTTTTCTAAGAAAATTTTTGATTACGCTGATAGATTTCGGGATATTCGCTTCTAAAATGAAAAACAATGCCCCTCCCTCTAAATATAATAATAATAATAAATTAACTTTTAAAGTACGGAGTAGTAAATGGTAAAAAATAGGGATGGTTTTGAGTAATTTAGTAAAAACATTGTCTGGAAATTGGGTTGCACAAAATCGATTTGTTAGAAGAGATGTGGGTCTTTTTTAGTCTGCTCCATTTATTGGAGAACCCGACTCGCTCTTGACAGGTCTCTAGGCATATTGCTGCATCTAGAAGGGATAAGTGCATATTGATATACAGATATCCCAAGGATATTATAAGAAACATAAAAAGATTCAATAGTTGGTATATCTGATAGTGTTGTTTGGGATAGTTTTGTTCTTGTGAAAGCATTTCGCACCCAGCCAACTGGTGCATGGCGTGATGGTTAGGATGTAACGTTTCCTCTTGTTATTGGGATGTATTCGCCAAGTAGCCACTTATTCAACTGCTCGAATGCAAAATTTGGTAAAAATATTTTTTTAGGCGGTTCGCCTTGAAAATATCCATCAAAGAATTTATCAAAATATCGCACGCGAAAACGAGTATATATTTGATATAAAAAAGATATCACGTCTTTTACGCGTGACATGATATTTTATTTAAATTTTTTCTCAACTACTGTTTCCTTATCACGGTATTATTATTATTTTTCAAAAATACTTAATGTACAGACCCTTTTTTACTGTTTTGTTATATGTCTAGACTAGGTTGGAGGGTCTCGACTAGCGTGTCTAAGTGTAATGACTGACGCGATAGCACGAAAGCCGTCATTTGATTTAACAAAGTGGTAGCGCACACAGATACTGTCTGTAATCAAAAAAAAAAAAAATATCACGTCTTTTACGCGTGACATGATATTTTCTTTAAAAACAAATTTACTACTGTTTCCTTATCGTCGTAAGTGCCGCTGGTGGGTAAGGTAAGTTAAAAAGTCACCAGCGAAGCAACCCTGACGGTGACCATACTTGCGGATATTAAACAGCTGGTGATATTGAAGTTCCAACGGAGCTGAGTTCCTTGATCTCGGAGGGAAAGGGGTTCGAAACGCTATAAATTTGTAGTCGGAGTTTGAGCGGTTCTCTTTTTAAAGTTCCGTCACTCCGAAACGAAAATTCTAATCAGCAGCACCGAAACGGCAAAAAAGAGAAACATATATTTTCTACATGATACTGAGGGAAGAAAAGGGGACATATTCGTGTAGAGTGTCATTGAATAGATCCATTGAAATAGTATGGACGTTTCTAAGAAGTTTCTTGATTATGCAGATATATTGTGAAATCCTTTCAAAAATGAGAAACATTGTCTCCCCGCCTCTATATTTTAAACTACGGTGGATACAATTTAAAATAAGTATGGATAGGATTAAATAATTTAATAAAAACATTATCTGGAACTTGATTTGCACAAAATCAATTTTTTAGTTTGTTCCATTTATAAGCGGATCCGACTCTCTCTTGACAGATTTCTTGGTATATGATGCACCTAGAAGGGATTAGGTGCATGATGACATTCAGATATTCTGATATATACATATATCTGATAGTGTTCTTTGGGATAGTTTTGTTTTTATGAAGGCATTCTGCTCACAGCCAACTGGTGCATGGCGTGATGTTTAGGATGTAACGTTTCCATCTGTTATTCGGATGCATTCGCGCGCCAAGTGTCACTTACGCTTCGCTTACAAAATTTGGAAAAAATAAAGTTTTAGGCGGTTCGCCTTAAAAATATCAAACAAAGAATTTCCTTATCGCCGTATTATTATTATTTTTGAAAAATACTTAATGTGCAGACCCACTTTTACTGCTGTTATATGTCTAGTCTAGGTTAAAGTCTCGGCTAGCGTGTCTAAGTGTAATGAACGAAAGCCATCATTTGATTTAACGAAGATGTATCACACACAGATATTGTCTATATCCGAAGACGAAGAATTTAGATGCTCCGGTAACGCCAACCGACTGGAGCGATTCATCCCTCTCTCATAATGCCACAGTAAAATGACACCTAGTTGTTGCGTGCATGTGGTCTCCGAGTACCTGGTCATTGTAGTTCACTCGATGAAAGGAAACGTATTTTCATCATGCAATGTTTTCTTACTACCTGTTAAGTTACAAACATTTTCAATGTTTGTATGATGTCTATAATCAATTTTTGTCCTTTTAGGTACTCTTAATTTGGCAAGTTTATAAGACATCAGACAAAGATATATTGATTGTAATAACCCTACAATAAAATTACTTTAATGATCTTTATCACGGTTTATTTAATTATTTATGTAGCCAACGTGTCAGAGGTATGACAGACAGAGACATAACCCCTGATGGACTGGTTTGACAGATGTCCTGATGTCACAATTTGTTAAAAGTACATGAATAATTATAATTATTCATTTGTTCCGATACCGCAGAAAGTACTTATAATATCTTGCTGTCTTGACGTAGAAACGAGTCTTATAAATGTACTAGCATCACACCGCCCCTTCACTCCTATAGCTTCACTCGATAAATGGACTATTCGAGATTAGCGAGTACAAAAAAAAAACAAACAGCTTTATATTATTATTGCAAATGTTAGTATTTATAGATAAAAATCTAGTGTCACTATTAGTGAACTCTTTCGAAATGACTTGACGATTTGTCATAATATTTTATTGATGTTTGGTAGGGGCTAGATATATCGTGAAGGCTATTTCACCTTTTATTCTAATTTTTTAACGTGAGTAAAACTGCGTGCGGAGCCAGTAATAAATAAATAATGAAGGTATCTAAATCATCGTCATATGTGGATATAAATGAGCGTTGGTAGGCATGAAATGGCCTGACTGCGCTTTTACTCCAATAATATAATATCATTATATTGGTACGTGTACGCAGTAGGAATGCAGAATGCTAATATTTTTTTATATATTATGCATTGGATTTTAACTTAAGTAGAACGTTACCCACACTACGGTGTGCACACAATGTTGAAGCTTCTACAATACACAATTTGTGACACTGTCAAACATCGTATGACGTACGACATTTTTTTTATACCTATAGAAACGCTTTAGTGTCAAGCTGTATTCGAAGTCTATGACCCTCACTACAGTGTGCACACTATGTTGAAGCTTCTACAATACACAATTTGTGACACTGTCAAACATCGTATGTCGTACGACATTTAGTTATACCTATAGAAACGCTTTAGACTCAAGCTGTATTCGAAGTCTATGACCCTCACTACAGTGTGCACACAATGTTGAAGCTTCTACAATACACAATTTGTGACACTGTCAAACATCGTATGACGTACGACAATTAGTTATACCTATGGAAACGCTTTAGACTCAAGCTGTATTCGAAGTCTATGACCCTCACTACAGTGTGCACACTGTGTTGAAGCTTCTACAATACACAATTTGTGACACTGTCAAACATCGTATGACGTACGACATTTAGTTATACCTATAGAAACGCTTTAGACTCAAGCTGTATTCGAAGTCTATGACCCTCACTACAGTGTGCACACTATGTTGAAGCTTCTACAATACACAATTTGTGACACTGTCAAACATCGTATGACGTACGACATTTAGTTATACCTATAGAAACGCTTTAGACTCAAGTTGTATTCGAAGTCTATGACCCTCACTACAGTGTGCACACAATGTTGAAGCTTCTACAATACACAATTTGTGACACTGTCAAACATCGTATGTCGTACGACAATTAGTTATACCTATAGAAACGCTTTAGAGTCAAGCTGTATTCCAAGTCTATGACCCTCACTACAGTGTGCACACAATGTTGGAGCTTCTACAATACACAATTTGTGACACTGTCAAACATCGTATGCCGTACGACATTTAGTTATACCTATAGAAACGCTTTAGATTCGAAGTCGATGACCCTCACTACAGTGTGCACACAATGTTGGAGCCTCTACAATACACAATTTGTGACACTGTCAAATACTGTGAGTAATTCGAATGCATATATCAAGGGAATGTATGCGCGGAGCTGGTTTTTTTGCCTCCACCTTTACGTACGTCGCTCGCCAAAACTAGTTCGTACGTCGACCCCGTACGTCACAGTACGTCGCCATTTCCCTTAATCAACCTCGTCATTATGCCACGTGACCTAATAAATTTATAGAGACTTAATTATTCATTATAAATATATATCTACAAACTTAATGATACAGAGTATGTAATTATAAAACGGAGTTTTGGACAGCCTCCTGCCTGGTGGACGTCATGGTTGAGGTGGGGAGGGGGGAGCCCCTGGATGCGAGTGGCTCGTGACCGTGACCTGTGGCGGTCTACAGGGAGATTGGTCCGGATGTGTACATCTGGCTGATGATGATGATTCCTTTCGCAGTGATAAGGAACAGCAGATTAACATCAGATAAAGGTCACATTGCATTGTCTTTGCCGTCCTTAATCGTATAACTTCTATGGTGCTCTATGGGGGAATTATGGGGACGTCGTCCGGCTGTTAGTGATACCTAATTATATGAAATGAGCAGGAGATTGGCCGTCTTGCTGTTCATTTGAAAGGAAGACTTTTTTTGGGAACGCATTTCGCGTCACCAGTCTTTGATGGGTTTAGTGGAATGTGGGTCATAGGAGCATCTAGACTTCTAGATTGTTCCTGCACTGAACCAACACCATCTCCACAGAGGGCTTGCTTCGCTCCATTAAATATCTTCTAGACAGTGCAATGAGGTGACGTTCTCATCCTTGGCTTTTGCGTCCCTGCCTTAAGAATTATTCTAATATTACTCTAATAAGAAGAGTGGTACGAAGACCAATCCCTTCTGTCCAATTAGTTTCACACGAGATATTTAGGTTCACCTTGGGCCACTGAATCGCACCACCCTCTCAAGGCTTGAATCATTCAAAAAAAGAAACAAACAAAAATAAGTTTCATTTCTTTCTTGTTTTAAATATTTTTAGGACCTTTTTCACTATAGAATGAAAATAATCGTAAAGGCTTTGATGGTTAGTTTGCTTCGCTATATCATAAAATAAGGCCTAATTGTGGCGTAGAGGACTGTTTTCGCAAAAAATATGACCCTACTGATAAATTTGTGATGTAGATCTAACATTTTATCCTCATTATTTCCCGATGAAGACCGGTTTGCTGGAGATTACCAATAACCATGACAGAATCTGGGCTTGGCTTGGGCTTGTTTCCATGTTTGTCGAAAATAATAAAATGAACAGGTATTAAATAAAATAAATAAAAGGAAAAGAACAACTAAACAAGTAGTATCCTACGAGTATATTAAAATTGAATTGAGTACTCTTAATTAGGAAACCTGTCGGTTGTTCTGGTTTTACTGAAAATGCTACCGGTTGTACACATCATGCGCTCTTTTTATGGTGTACCAATGACTAAAACTAGGTGAAACTAGTTGGTTGGGATCTTAGCTGCCTTTAGCTTCACCTAAATTAATGAGAACGAATAAAACCTTATGGTTACAAATGAATCGTGAATCCAAAATAATTAGACATCCCTTATATTTTATATAGGATCTTTATCCCTTATAAAGGAGTTAGGAGAGCGGAAACCCCTTTTCCTGCTATCGCGGCAATGTATTTATGCGCCTTCACCGGCCTTGGGTGGGGTCCAGTGGTGTGTGGGGCTCGCGGCACATTGTAGAGCCGAATACCCGCAAAAACCACCGCGAGTGCCATCAGTGCCGCCTTTGGCGAGGTTCTCCGGAACAATAAATCATCAGGCCACCTCGATGGCTAGTCAGCCCCTACGGGTCCAACTCTACCTCCACAGACGGAGACGGGGGATTGTCCCGCACAACATGAAAACCCCACCCACTTTGGGATATTGCAACGGTGTGAGGTTCCCATCCTCCCTCATTCTCCGTGCGCAATATCGCCGCATCATATTTTTCTCCTTAAGCCCTTTTTCTTTTATTTTATTTATTTTCATTCGTATTTCTTCTTATAATAGGAGTACAAAGAGCGCCTCCTACCCCTGCTCTTTAGTTCTCTTCGGTTCAATTGGCTTGAACCAAGGTGTCTCGGATCACACCAAGCTACTGAGCCGCACCGCCACGACAAGGCTTATACCACGATGGGGAGAGGGGAACCCTCTCTTAACCCCCTTTAATATGCAAGATTATATTCCACTGTTTTTTTGGTTCCGTATATAAATGGAAACAAAGCTAAGCCCTTAAGTAATTGCTCTGTTTTCCGTATGCCAATGCGTTTGTCAATACAAGCTAGTAATTAACAATTTGTTAAAACCCGGTTCGCAAAATTATGTACCTATATATTTTTAGGGCATAAGGGGGCAAACAAGCCGGATATATTTTACGACGACCAACGCTCATCGACATAAGATTATTTGTTACTTAGACATGTTGTCGGCTTTCGCATTGAATGCCTCCAAATTTAAAATTAATTATTATAATAGAAATTTATCTATTATATTTGAAGCTCTTCCAGATATTTATATATTGTATCTGGCACACCTTCATTGGACCATATAAAGAAATTTATCTTCCAGTATAGTGACTGACATTGGTCAGGGGTTCGTCACTAGGTTTGACAAAAGGGACAACCATACTAGAGCTGTGATTAGCGACTTAAAATTTCTCGGCGTCAGCTGTTCCTTTGGCTGACCATTGGATCCCTGTAGAGTCCACTCACAGTTCATCTAATTCGTCACAAATCGGTCATTATTGGTCAGTATATTTGATTAATTTGTTAGCATTATCGTAATTACTGTATGTGCTTTCAAGTGCACAGTCTACTCTTAGCGGACCATATAAGGCAATTTTACAATTAGTATAGTGGATATAATTGGTCATGAATTACTACTGTATGCGATTAAAAATTTTAAGGTCACTTTTATTCTTTTGGCGGGCCATTGAAATCCTATCAAGTCCATTCAAAACGATTTTAATTATTTACCATTTGGTCTTAACTGGTCAGTATATTCTGTTAATTGGTCAGTAATACTGTAGCTTCAACAACCTATGTAAAAATAATTCCACAGTCAAACTTTAAGAAATTTTACCTTCTGAATAGTAGTGCCAATTGGTCAAAAATTGGTTATAATTGGTCATTTAGTTTAATCACTTGGTTAAATTTAATATAAAGACGGCAAGCGATTAAAGACTTCAGGGTTTTGCTATTCTTTTGGCGGACCATTGGAACTCTTTGGAGTCCAATCATAATTATTAAAGTCAAAAATATTTCTCAGAAACTTAACAACTACTTAAAAAAGCTACTTTGTATAGCAGTTTTAAAATAGTTGTTAGGGTAGGCTACGTTACACCTACATGACTATAATTTTTATAACCTCAAATTTCTTTTTTTGTAATGGTCATCCTTAATATTTTTACTATTCATAACCATACAAAATCATTTTGTAGTAGCTCATAGAATAAAATTTACCTAACAACTGTACAAGAAACGTTGCAGAGCCTAAATGAATCCTCCTGACATATTGGCTTTACGTTGAACTTGGACAAGACAAAGGTCATGCTCAACGAACACGTTCTCCCCGGGCCGGTGAACGTCAATGGTGCTTTTCTCGAAGTCGTAGACGAATACGTCTACCTCGGGCAACTATTGCAATTAATTAACTTCGAGAAGGAAACCGATAGAAGGATTAAGTTGGGTTTGACGTCACTCCGGAAGCTTCGTCACATTCTCACGTCGCCTATACTGCAGAGCTTGAAGACCAATGCGTTCTCCCCGTGATGAGCTATGGGGCCGAAACATGGCCTCTTAATTTAGGACTGGTCCGCCAGTTTGCGGTAGCTCAGCGGTCTATCGATATTTCTATGCTATGTTGGATGTCTCTTTGTCCGATAGAATTCCTAGCGAAGGCAGAAAACTGAAGTCTCCGATATCGCGCGAATAATAAGCCCACTAAAGTGGCAATGAGCTGGTCATACACTACACTCACTAGATCAGATGGCAGATGGGCCAGTACGGTTCTGGAGTGGAGGCCGTGTTTACGAAAACGAAGTGTTGGTCGAACGTTCATCAGGTGGGAAGACGATTTCCGTGCAGCTGCGGGTCCGGAATGGTTGCGACTAGCCTTCTTGGCGTTCATTGAAAGAGGCCTACGTCCAGCAGTGGACTGATAGGGGCTGGTAATGAAGATGATGCTAGCAGATTGCAGACACCCGTGGCCATGATTGCTGTTAAGCTTCTGAAACATCCGGCTAGTAAAATAATTAAATAAGTCGTAAGAAAATTCTTTAAAATACTTTTATTGTAGCGGGCACAGGACAAGCGGTCGCAGCCTTGAACCCCTCTTGTATCATGGGTATGTTGTAACGTTTATTAAATGCATTATGCACAAAGTACATTTTACATAAAAAGACTTAAATACTTAAAATTCACCATCTTTCTCATATAAAAATCTAAGTATTTTTTAATTTTTATTATATAGTACAGAAAAAGTTTTAAAAGTTTTAAACAGATAAGAAAATCGTACAAAAACTACTGTTATTTAATTTGTTTTAAAATTGCTGCAGCATACTCGGCATTTCCTCTTCTGTATGATTTAATTTAATGTTCTTAAGCATAATTAGTTTAGGAGACATAAACGAAAAACGAAACATATTCCGTCACGTTCTTGTAGTTTTGTGTTATTCCAGTGGCACATTGGACTTTGGAGGGGAGGAGGGCAGAAGGGCAACAGAACTGCGTAACAATTTTATTAGGTCGGAAAAAGTAGTTACAGCAGGATGAAACTGTTTGTTGTTTTATAAATGCTACTATAGAAAAGAAGTATCAGTGTGCACCACCACCTACTACTCACTGCCTAATGAAACAGATAACAATCACTAAAAACTTTTTTTTCGGACCCGAACTTATGCTTCGGAAACGACTGCGGCAGCTCGCGCACGTTAGCTAAAATGGCCTCCGTGCTGACGTGAAAGTTTTGCTCATGGAGAGGACCATGACTGGGGGGCCCGTAGTTTCGGAATAGCTAACTAGTACGGCGGTATTATTTGAGATAGGCAAATCGCGAATCGTATTGGAATTAGTCCCTACCCTGAAGTTGTCCTTTGGACTGTTCGTAGTCGGACAGGTGTGCTGTTGTGACTTGACGAGTGTAGGTTGTAGCGTGTCTTTACACTGGGTGTGCGGTGTCGTGCCTGTGAGCATGTTTGCTGAAAGTGTTTGACTAATATAAATCTAAATACTACTTGCAGTATGATGTGGCGCAAGCTTCGTTGGATAAAAAGTTATCCGGACCGATACATAAATAATTTCATCCCTGACGGTGTTGATATTCCTCCCTTTGATTAAGGCCCAAATACTTATGAAACCGACAACAATAAGCCTATAACCATAGTTGAACTAACTTCTGTTTTTAAGCTGAAAGATGAATACCTCGGCAGGACTTGATGGTATATTTTATTCCATGATTTATCGTCTGCCAGTAAGCGCACGGAAAACTTTATTGAGTATTTATAATTTAATCTACACCACGTCAATTATTCTGTATCAGTGGCGGCAAATTAAGGTCATTGTTGTACTTAAACGTTCTGAAGTCGGTTCTGAAGTTAAGCATCAACCTATATCAGTTATAAACAGTTTTTGCAAAACTTACAATAAAATAGTTACAAAACGATTAGAATATTTCCAGCCTATATGATAGGTTTTCGTGGATGACGATCCAGTGCAGATGTCTTATCTCGTTTGTCAATTGATGCAGAAATAAGTTTTATTCAAATAGAGTATCTCTTATATACCTTTAGGGATATTATGGACGCATATAACGGTGTGTCAACTGATCGACTTACTGAGCGTTCTGTTGGATACGGTGTGGATCTACAAATTTGTAAACATTGGATAATTATTTTTTGAGTTGATGAACGGTAAACAAATTCGTAGATCCTGTTGTGATGGTTTGGCTCAGGGGGACCTGATGTCACTTATTTTATGTAATATTGTTACTTTAAAAGTAAGTAATCTATTGAGCCCTGATGCCGGTGATTTTGTATATTATTCTATTAAAAAGGATATAGAATAATGTATTCTCCTAATTAAGAATACTTTGGTGTATTTTGAAAAGCTTTAAAATGATATTGGTTTATTGTTAGCCTTAAGTAAAACTAAGTTGTGTGTGTCTTTACCCGGAAGTATCGCATTCCTCATGTAAATAACCTCATGTCACGAAAACTTAAACTAGCTAGCGAAAAAACTATTGCTACTAAGTACGAGTACTAGTAACTACGTCCACATTTATACAGACAGTTCTAAATCTTTAGGTTATACGCATTTTATGATTATGTGTCTAAAATAAGATGTCAATTTCGTTTAGATAATGGTAACCTTCCGATTATGAGCATTGAATTAATAGGCATTCTAGAAGCACTGGAATAATCCAGTGCTTCTTTTATTTTATATAAATAAGAATCGTTATCTTATATAAATAAGAAGCACTACTTACAAGCACATATTTAGTGAAACTGACTCTAAAAGTGGTTTGCTTCAAATGATTTCATGTGCTAAAGGTTAATGAGCTAGGACTGAGGCTTTCCTTCTTATTAAATGTATTTAAGAATTAATCTGTAATAGGATTAACGTTTGTCGTCAGTGGGTACCATCACATTTTGGTATTTTTGGCAATGATGTGGTCGATGCTTTGGCAGGCGCAGCACAAACCGAGGGTACCTCGATCAGTATAAACTTTTGTTTTAATGATTTTGTAGGATATGTTAAAAATGTTTATATGAGGAATGGGATAAATACTTCCAACAGATTTAAAATAGCTCTTGGTATTTGGTATAGGACCTTAGTTAGTAAACCACCCAAGGTACCCTGGTTCTCAGATACGAAAATCAGTGAAAGTGATTTAACGCTCTGTCTCTCTCTACAAACACATTCCACTGAATAATTTTCTTTTCCTATTGGGTGAAATTACCAAGTCTAACTGCACAGCATGCAACCGTCATGAAGACTTATATCATCTTCTTATATAATGTGATGGAAACGAATTTCTCCGACATGACTTTATGATGGACTCTGAATGTAATAAAGATGAACTTTTTTTATGCATATTATTGTTAGTTCTAGTTTTAAATAAAATATAGTGACAAATTCTTAAGTTTTAGTATCCACTCGCTGTATAATATAAGGGACTTAGAGTTAAGATTATAATTAATTTTTTCAGTAGATGTAAGGCTAACTTAATCTCTACGATGTGGAGAAAGGCGGTGCTCAACTTCCCAATGTTACTACGCTATGTGAGAAGGGATTAGTCGCAAGATACTCGGGTTATATAGAGATTCTAGCGTGTCGGCTAGTGTCTCGGCTTTTTTTATCATCATCTATTGCGAAGGAGGATTAGATCATATGAGCGGAGGAATAGTTAGCCGGCTTTCGGTCTTTAGCGCCCGAGTGGCGGGCCAAAAGTCTGTATGAGTCGGGATTTTACTACTTAGGAAGCGATTCCATCCTCCATTGCGATATAAATATATACCGATTTTTACTTCTCTTTCTTGAAGTCGAAAGGTTTGTTTGTTACCTTCGGACGGACGCCGATCATATTCTTTTATACCTTTCGGGAGATCAAACTAACTTTGGTGGGTTGTGGTGATCTCTTTGGTAGACTTTTCGATTATGATACAGATGTGAATAGTGAGATGGGTGGCTGGTACGATGGCAGCTTCACGGGACTATCTTATCTATGTATCTGTCTATCATATTGGGATTGTTCAAAGTCATTTTAATCTACTGTATGTATGGATCTAGATCTATTTGCGTTTTTATGTCGCTATACAAGAGTGAGCTCTTATAATAGATGACCGTGCCGTGCCGTGTTTTTGGGATCGCAACCTGTCATTCCAAATTAATTCATAATTGCGGTTTTTTGGATCTCTATTACGAATGGTTTCAGAAGCGTCAACTGCAATGGTGGGACGTCGATGTTGTGTTTCTCTAAGAAAGCACAGACCGTTTGCACTGAACGTTACTATCCTGAGTTTAATTCCTGTTGTGATAGCCATTTATAGTGACCGAGCTTGCCCGATCCTAATCACCAGGGTTCGGTTCTCACTAAGGGT
>JAFELO010000638.1:39012-50097 GCA_017140195.1 Eumaeus atala | reverse complement strand
CATCCTCTACTTCTGTCTTGCCTAAACCTTCGAACGTAAACGGGCGTAGTTTTTTAATTTCCCTGTTTTCGACACCATTGTGGTTGTCGTACTATGCAACGCCGCGAGTGTTACAATTAGGAACTAAAACTTCTCAACGAGGCTTACAACGCCCACGCTAGCTTTATTGCATAACGTACAGTGCGAACACCTTCTACCGGGATTCATCTCAGTCGTATTCGATCAGGCTAATCCTGTTTTTGAAAATGAGTAGCCGTAATGTAATAGGACAATAAATCTGACTAGGACATACAAAATACGCATGTGTAACTATAGTCGCGCTATCAATTTACAAAATTACCTGTGGGCTCTTGGAAATTTCATCCTCGGGGGCCCTGCCTATCTTGAATTCTGGTTTCTATCCGCGGCCTCCTCAGTCCGGGGCTCCCTCAACCCCTCTGTACTTTACCTACATAAAATCATATGATTAATGAAAAATAATTATTGTTACTCATACAACTAACAACTGTATCCTAGGCCGCCATGGCAACAAGCTTTATGTTTACGAGCACAATGCTCAAGAGATCATGTTAAAACTATACATAAACTATTACGTCCACAGTAGGGAAATACTATGTAATTTAATGTCGATAAATCATTGTAGCACTTAAAAATAAGTAAGTGTTTCATGCTTTAAAATTTCCACTCCGCGCCATATTTGGGCTACCGTGCTGCCATGATGTTTAGTACATGTTAGTAGTGGCGGCTAGTTCGCGGGTCCGAATATGGATGGTCCTGTTTGTATGTGTATCATATATAATATAAATCCTTATAATATTGTACAATAACTATTATTGATGACCAAAGTTTACGTTAATGTTACTCACCAAGGTTGAGTCCACCCGCGATCATGGTTACTGTAAAGCTTCTGGAACGTCAGGCTAGTTAAATAATTTAATAAACCGCGATAAAAGTTTTATCGTAATGAATATTTATTATTATTACAAAATATTATAACTTATAATTAAATAAATAAATGTATAACATTTCTTAAATTTATATAAATATTAAAATAAATATATTACTTATATGTGGTAAGTACCAACTAGGCTAACGTGGTCTGATAAGCCCACTTATATTATTACTGTCCCTAATGTTGGTTTGGACGATTTACCGTCATACACATTGTCTCTCCTTCACATGATACAATGACACTTATGTGAAGGATAATTGGAATATGTAAAATGCCAATAAGTTTGTAAGGAAATTGTTTACCGTACAAGTTTCCTAATGGACATGCTACAAGAATGTTAACGGTGGAATATATGCTGATGGCATTTTAATCTAACAATATGTGATTTTTCTAGAATAAAGCTATATCATCATAGACTTTAAGTTTATGACTTATTATAGTGTAAAGAAGAAAATGAGCAGCTTGAACCGTTTAATGACTATCGACGCATGCACGCAATATTAAATTAATAAATTGTTATGTATAAGTGTACCCCTCCTTTGTTTCTACCCTCAATTGAACCACCGGAAACACATATGTCGGAATAACGTGACAGAAGTTCTGACACTTTGCGGCGGCATCGCGTGGGGAGAGTTAGCACCTCGGCAGTGCCGACCCCATTCACTTGCAATGTAACAATGTCAGTAAGATGCGGCTCTGTAGACGTTTTGGGCCACTCGATTACGTCATACGCCGCAAAGAGACAGCTATGTGGTCGTGATACGTCATCAGCATTAGCCAGAAAACAACCACTACTGGACATATCCATTTTATCCCGGCATCCCCCAGGATCAGGCTGGCAACGCCACAAGTCACGATCACAACCTGCACGTATCCTGTCCAGTGGATTCAACTATACTACGAAAGTTAAAAAGAAAAATATGTTGATCTACTCTAGACGAATAACACATTCAATCACTGGATGGGATTCAAACCACCGAACTGTGCATAACGTGCGCGGAATACCGGCTATGTTACCACTCAAAAGGTCCTTACTAATACTTAACACTTGGCTGCTGTATTTGTTAACTTCGAACCTTTATTGCGGCGGCGTAATTGATACAGGCACGAAATTGGTGAACGGACGTTCCATAACCTTGATAGACTGTACTTTGTGCTTGACTTGTAGATAAAGTCCATACAATAAATGGCGAATTTATAATCAAATAGTAAAAGCTAGCAATGCGAATTGGGCCGGCGTGAAATGGGTAACTCTCGACATGATTTGCTGTACCGTTATGGTTTGAAAGTTAACAGGGGACGAGGGAATAGTGGAAACAAGTATGCATTACAATTATGCGGTTGGCTATATACGTCATCGGTAACCATCAATATGCCTCTTTGTTCCCCTTACACTAAGACATCAATGCAGCTCGGCACTACTGTGCTTTATTTCTACGATTGATGAATTGATTATGTCTTTTCAGACTAAGTTAAAAGCTAAAGTCTAATCATTTCATCATCATTCTCAGCCCTTATCGGTCCACTGCTGGATATAGGCTTCTCTCAATGAATGCCAAGACGACCGATCTCCTGCTACTCGCATCCATCTCGGACCGGCTACTGCACGGAGATAGTCTTCCCACCTGGTGAACGGTCGACCAACATTTCTTTTTTATAAACGCGGCCTCCACTCCAGGACCTTACTGGCCCATCTGCCATCTGCTCTTCTGGGTATCTCCATTGCCACTTCAGCGAGGCTTCTCGTCGAGTGATACTGGATACTTTAGTTCTCTGCTCTGTGACTTCCTTGTGAATTCTGTCGGACAGAGAAACACCCAACATAGCAAGTTCAATAGCCCGTTGAGCTACAGCAAACTTGCGGACCAGTCCCAAATGAAGAGGCCATGTTTTGGCCCCGTAGGTCATCGCGGGGTGAACGCATTGGTTGAAGACTTCCGTCTTCAAGTTCTGCGGTATAGGCGACTTATAACGATGTAAAGAAGCTTCCGGAATGCCACCCAACCCAAATGAATCCTTCTGTCGGCTTCCTGCTCGAAGATATGTCTACTAATTGCAATTGTTGCCTGAAGTAGACGTATTCGTCTACGACTTCGAGAATAGCACCACCGACGTTGACCGGCCGAGGGGGAACGTGTTCACTGAAAATGACCTCTGTCTTGTCCAAGTTCACACTGAGGAGAGAGAATTCATTTAGGCTGGGCAATATTTCCTGCAGGCGTTTTAAATTAAAAAAAAGTGAAAGAGTTGAAATAAGGAGAGGCGTTCCGTTTCAGAGATTGAAATCATCTTTGTAGTGTATGTAACAATTTTTAATTACGTGGTTGCCTACGATTGTCGGTAGCCATCATTCCATCAACCATCATTTTATTTTGTATTATATACTCATCCAATCATTGAAAATAGCTGTATCACAATATTTTAACCCTTTATTGCGACGGTATTTTTTAAATTACTTTAGTTTATATTGTCACACACGTGGCCCGGTTAGTTGATTTATAAAATCCTCTGGCCTTGATGTCCTAATTGCTCTCAGAGAGGCCTACGCGATGAGGATAAATTCAGCCCACCATAACATGGTTAATATAAGGAAAACCTGTTGTAGAAGTTGACGTGTTACCGGGGAAGTTCGTAATAATTACGAAATAATTTAATCCTCGGGAACTACCTAATGCAGTTAACTTTAACAGGAATATCATACAAAAATAAGATTATGATGATTTCACTAACTTCTATCTCCCTCTAACTTATGTAACGCCCATTTTTGTAACGCACTCGTCAATTTTTTTTTGTATTGTATAACTTTCAATTTGCAGGTCTGATTACGCTTTTCTGTATAGTTTCCTAATCCCTTGCTAGCCAGTGTGAATAGCATGAAATTGAATTTTTGATACTGAAGAAGTCTAAAATAATTGACGTCTTGGAAAAATAAAAACTACCGACGCTCATGGACATCAGCATAATTATGCCGATGCGTTGCCCTCTTTTTCACATCTCCCAATATGCCACGGGCGCCTCACAAACCGCACGAAACACGACACTGAAGATGTAACACGCGCTGCAGTGAAACAATAAAATTCCTTGTACTAGTAACAAATGCTTTTAACGTCGATACCAAGGCGCGTAATTAATTAATATCTTGGTAAATTTACTGTGTTTACTGTAATTGTGTTATAAGAATATTTATAGACTTGTTGCAAATATGCACAGCCACGTTTAATATGCAATCATTGTTGATATCATTATTTTTAAATTAGTCTCTTTATAATCCCGTACCAATATCAGCGTGACTCATAATATTGTACACAATGTGAACTACTTTAACAGATCGTGGTGCATTTAGACTAATAATCCCGACGTTTTGGTTTCGTAGCAGACATAGTCCTAGAGGTATAACTGTAACCGTGGCTACTGGAAAGTAATTAATGTTTTGGTATTACCAAGTGCTGTGTGGGGGCGGCCTAAGCATACCCTCACCATCAATCCAATCACATGGTGAGGTAAGAGTCGTCAAGGGTCACTAATGTCTTAACAATGAAGACGCTTAAGCGTCCCGTCCGTCCCGTCCCGTAAGGTGTCCCATCTTTTCCATAGTGACAATGAAATATGAGTAGAAGCATCGGACGGCGCTCGAGCCGAGTACCATCAATCGGATCGGTGGCAGTCAACAGTGGCGCCGGTCCGAAACCCAATCTGTGATTGCCAATCCGCCTGCTCAGCGTGGCAATGACGAGCACTTACCTTGAATGGACGACAACAGCAGAATTTGGCCCCTCGTTCCTGAAATCTCTAGTGTGTCGGGAAGGGTGGCGTATCTCAAACTTAAACTCAATAAGAGAAACTCACACCAACCTCGACACATTCCGATAAGGACGTGGAGACAACCTACGAGGATGTCTCAAAGGCCTTACATAACATTTGTAATTTGAAAAATCCCCCATAACAAAATTTCAATGTTGTTATGGGGGATTTTTCATGCCAAGGTGGGAGTACGAAATGGTGTCAAATCGAGTCTGGGCATAATGGAGTCGAAAGTCGAAATCGCAGGGGGCTGGTAAACATCCTCGAGAAGAGGCCCTCTTCTTAATGAATTCCTATTTTAAGAAGAAGTGGACATGGCAGAGTCCCGATGCTGTGGCAAGGAACGAGATTGACTTTTTTATGACGGACCAAAAGCATATATTCAGGGATATCTCCGTGATCAATAGGTTTAAAACCGGAAGTGATCATTGATTGACTAGAGGCTCTCTGAATATAGGCTTTCGACGCGAGCGTGTCCAATTAGTACAGTCGACTCTCCAACCTAACTTCCGACTAACCTGGTAGGTTCCGAAAAATTACAACTGGAATTAAAAAACCGGTTCGGTGCTCTAGTTATGCCGGAAGCTACAATGGAATTGACGATGCCATGAGTGGCGTGATTGATTGCATGTGGAACGTAGAGCACACGAAGATGTACGTCTGCCGATGGCAAGCTTCTTTCAAAGCAAATCCGCAAACTAATATGCCGAGACCTTCGTAGCTCAAATACGCATAGGGTTACCGAAGGGATTGAGCAGAATAGGGGGTCGAATGTTTTTATTTAGAACTGATTATGGGGTTATCGTTTCTTCTAAGGCTGGGATCTTACCTGGGATCGAAGCTTTCTATAGCAAGTTTTATGTGTCGCGCGTTCCTCATCCCGATATCCTAAACAACGATCTGCGTGCAAGCCTAACACGGCATTTGTCAGGTGATCTGCCGGACGTCGGCTTGAGTTAGATTAGTCTGGCTCTTGCGCACCTTAAAGGGGGAAAAGCTCCGGGGAGGGACGGAATTTCAGCCGAGCTTCTTAGAGCAGGAGGCGAACCTGTATTAAGAGAGCTAAAAAAGATTTTTAATTTCGTCCTTCAGCAAGGCGTACCTCCCAAGGCATGGCTTGGAAGTGACGTTGTTTCGTTTTTCAACAAGGGTGACAAATCACTTCTTACAAATTAAAAAAAAATCACTTCTCGGCCCTATTTACAAGTTGTTCTCAAGAGTCTTGACGAATCGTCTCACCACAGAGCTTGACGAATTTCAGCTACCGGAGCAGGCTGGGTTTCGCAGAGGGGAAATCCTCTCACATCAACTAATGGACCACATTTTCATCATAAGGCAAGTCGTACAAAGGACACATGATTACAATCGGCTGCTATGCCCTGCCTTTGTAGACTATGAGTAAGCTTTCGACTCTGTCGAATCCTGTGCTTTTCTAGAAGCTTTACAGCGAGTTCAGGTCGATTGGCGATACGTGGAACTACTGAGAGCATTGTATGACACTGCTCTTATGATTCCGAGAGGTCAAACAAGCTAATCCAATTGCATCGAGGAGTGTGACAGGGGACATCACCTGTCACACTCCCAAAAGCATTAGTGAACAGATTCACTAATGATTTGGAGGACGTCTTTAAGACTTTATACCGTCCAGAATGCGGCCCAAAATACTAACGGCGAGTGCCTCTCAAATTTTTATTTCGCCGACGATATCGTTGTGTTGGCCGAATCGTTGGATAGCCTGCAGGAAATGTTGCACAGCCTAAATGATTCCACCAGAAGTATTGGACTTTGGATGAACTTATACAAGAAAAATTTCAAGTTCAACGAACACGTTCTCCCTAGGCTGGTCAACGTCGATGGTGCTATTCTCGAAGTCTTAAAGGAATACGTTGGGCAGTTATTTTAAATAGGTAGATATCACTTCGAGTAGGAAGCCGATAGAAGGATTCAGTTGGATTGGGCAGCATTCCGGAAGCTTTGTCACATTCTCACGTCACTTATACCCTAGAGATTGAATACGAAAGTCTTCAACCAATGCGTTCTCCCCATGATGACCTACAGGGCGTAAAGAGGGTTTCATAATTTAGGAAGGGCCCCTAAGTTCGCGGTAGCTCGTCGGGTGTTTCTCAGTCCAACAAAATTCGTAACGGAGTTATAAGACAGAGAAGTAAAGTATCCTATATCACGCGACGAATATTCTCGCTGAAGTGGCAATGGGCTGGTCACACACTCAAAAGACCAGGTGGCAGATGGGCCAGTAAGGTTCTGGGGTGAAGGCCGCGTTTAGGAAAATGAAGTGTTGGTCGACCGTTCATCATGCAGATGCAGATGTAAGACGATATCCGTGCAGTAGCCGATCCGGGATGGACGCCAGTAGCAGGAGATCGGTCGTCTTGCCGTTCATTGAAAGAGGCCTATGTCCAGTGGTGGACCGATAAGGGCTGATAATGATTATCAATTACATAGCTAAATAAATCCCAATATATGATATACAAGTGGCTCGGGATTCTATGCGGTTGACCAGCAGTGGACATTGTCTACCTGACTTAATAACTTAGTCATCACGGACGTCGTAAATTTAAGAGAGTAACACCCTCGACTGAAGTATTACCTAATAAAAGAAAAATATATTCGTTTTTTGTTAGTATGTTATACGCAATGTATAGTAAAATATCTTAGATTTAGGTCAATAGGTAATAAAACTTATGTGCAAAGTAAACTTCATTGAATGAACACTAGTCATTATATTCACAAATTATACCGCATGATACCGATAAAAACTTGCGCGGTCAAAGGTCAAAACGATTAGTGGCAGTGCGGTCTTTATTCTAGCGGTAGTTTTTAGTCTATGTTACCTAAGTAGGCTCGGGCTCGGCCCACATCGAGCTCCCGGCGACAGCGGCAAGGAAGCTGCTCTATGCCGGGAGCGTAACGGTGGGGTGGTGCCGTGTCACGGTATACTTCCTGTAGGCGCATCCCAGGCACTGCTTCCGATGCATGGAACTAGGCCATGTGTCCAGCGCGTGCCCTGGTGGTACTAACCGCAGCACATTGTGCTACCGCTGCGGTCAGCCTGGCCACAAGGCAGGTGGGTGTTTTGCCACCGCTCGTTTTGCGGCGTGCTCGGATACGGGTAGGCCGGCGGGCCACGTGATGGGGGGCATATCCTGTAAGCACTCCGTCCAGCGCGGGAACGTTCCCTCTCCCTATGAGAGGGCGTACCGTTCGGGGTCGGACATTGAGATGGCCTAATGGGCAGGCATCTCAGCGTTCTACAGGCGAACGTCAATCACTCCGCCCGGATTGACGTCGCGATCGTGGCGTAGCCGTACACCGTGTGCCGTCCAACCCAAGTTAGGCGGGGACACCAACGGCTCGTTGTCGGTCGTGGTGCGGCCTAAATCCCCACGCCCCCCTGTAGTCAAGGCGAGGGGACGCGGGTACATGGCGGCGGTTCGGAGAGAGGTTGCGTTTGTAGGTACCCCTACTTCTCTCCGAACCGCAATTTGGTGGCCCTGGAATGGTTTATAAAGTTATAGGGCCGCAAGTAGAACAGATAGCCCCCCTCTAGGTGTCCGCGGCCGGGGACCTCAATGTCAAGTCCACGGGTTGGTGTAGCTCGGTCACGAACTCGAAAGGGAGAGAGTGTACGGTAACTGGAGATGTGCGCTGTAACTGCCGGACTGTCCCTGCCCAACATAGGGACAGTCCAAACGTACGTGCGATGGTCGGGAGGTTTCCTGGCGGACATTACTTTCGCAACGTCGGCCAGCGAACTTAGATCGTCTTTAGAACCGATTGTGGCCTCCCGTCTCATTCAGCACTCGGGACCCGGACCCTTTGAGTCACAATTCGGTTCCAAGCACACCGAGAGATACGCATCCAACAGCCTCATGAGAGAGGGAGGCACCTTGGAGAAGACACTGCCTCCCGTATCACGCTGTGCGACTGTTGAATGCGTTCGCGATGTCCAGCGATACCGCGACCACCACCTCCCCCCTGTGTTCCGCCTCACCCGTCTTGTTAAAATGTAACAGTGGTAACGTTAGCCAGAGTTACTGTAGACCCTGTCCACGGGCGTCGGTAGTAGTCAAAAGGCTCTGATTTCTCGTTTGCGCCCTTATGCTATATTAAAAAAAGGCTGTAAAAATTAATGGTTGCATTGACATCCATTTTTCGCGAGTAAGGCCGCGGGACACGACTAATACGAATAAATTGACTCAGTTGTTTGTGACTGGTTCAATAATAAGTTACTTCCAAATTGAATGCAAAATAATAGTATGTGAACCAAAGCTATATAATAATATCCGTATTATCTGAAATAGCACGCAAAAACATCGAGAATAACTGGCATAATATATCAATATTCAGCTCACGATACGTAATAATATAACTTATCTATGAGCATCTGATGTTTAAGTAATAAATTATGCTGAATCTAGGTACTTATTGTTTGCTGATAACTGATTATTATATAAATTTATTCTGCAAACAAACTAATCATGAAATGCAAATAAATTGTAGCATAAAAAGGCGAAACATATTTTCAAAACAAAAATAATGAAAAGTACCTAATCCTAAATTCTTTTGTGAAAAGTCCAAAAAGTGAAGTATCCAACAATTCCGTCACTATCAGCTCATGTTAACATTCGTACATGTGACAGTTGTGCCATTGCACAACTGTCACATAGCCGTCGCATTTATGGCGTCCATCACTATATGAAAGGGTGGCACCTCCCCAGTCGTGGCGAACCGATTCGGCTGCAAACCTATGACATTACCTCTTACATTAGGTGTATGGGACTAGAATTTCCATCAGGTGCTTCGACTGCTATTTGGCTATCAATGATTTAAAAAAACACAAAAGCCACGTACCGTGTACACGCGACCTTACCCGGAGTCGCGCTGTCTGTGACGTCACATAAAAGATATTGGACGGTGACCGTGTTCAGAACTAGAATGTTTCTAGTCTGAACTGGTCTGGGTTGCAACATCGGCGTCCGATCTAATGTACAGCTTGTATCCGGTTAGATAGTACAGGAACAGAGTTTAAATGATACAAAACACCTCACTTTAACGAATTGCTTTACTTTTGAGCAGCTGATTTGAAAATCGACGACAAAAAGAGCAATTTTTTTTAACAAACGAAGTTCACAGATAGTGTTGTCCAATAATAATACTATCTGTACCCGTTCGTCCATGCGTTCATCCGCAAAAAATCCCGATAACCATTTTTTTCGGATAAATAGAAAATTTAATGTTTTATTTCGATTTGGGATTGGGGTGAATTCCCAACGAAGTCCCTTTTCAGGTTTTGCGTGAAAGGAGAATTAGCATACTATACAATAGTGATATTTAATAAATATTTTAGTAATCACTCTTACTACTAACTCTACTTAAAATCTTACGCCTTTACATTCCTTTTTCGGGACAAAAAGTAGCCTCAGTATTTCAGGGCTCTAGTACAAATAACCAAGACTTTTCTAAATTGTGATCTACATTTAGTTCCCAAAACAAAAACTGATTACTTGCCTAATTTGTACTCTCTTGTACAAAAAATCAAAAATTTCTTTATGGCCCTTAGTTCTCTCCACCCAACTCTTTGGTGAACTTCGATACAACCATACTTCTTTGCTATTGATAAACTGTCTAGTGTCGAAATTTAAGTCACTATAAACCTATGAAATTCATACTAAATTATGATAGCATTTTAAAGCCCTAAATCCAGCCATTTCCATGCGAGTCTGTTATACTGTCACACCTGTTGTTTATATTGAGATATATGTGATTGCAGAAATGTACATATGCTACCAAGGACATTGTAATAGGCTTCGATAAAGTAGATGAAGCTTAGAACTATAACGACGCATCATATGTTTAAATACGTCCAGCCGTCCAGGCTGCGGGAGGTAACATAGATCCATATACGCACACACTTACTAGATGTTGGAACTGTCGTTATCCAATGTACGTCAAAGTCAAACTTGACATATGCACAAGTTTTATGCATATATGGACGGTCTTGATACGACGTCTATCTATTTTATATATTACTGTTATCCTGGTACAAGAGCTTTATTATATTATATTCTCGTATCACTGAGCGTCCAGCAGAGGGAAGAACTCGCTTTCTGTGGAGCAGACGGGAAGAAGAAGCTTGTTGTGTCGCAAAACTCGTTTGACATGGTGAAGTTCGGTATCCAGGTATTACTTGTCATAGTTGCCCTCTGAAACAAAGATTTCTTGAATTATCATGAATACTATGGAGATCTTATATCCCGTCAGAGTGGTTAAATAAGTAAATAAACAGGTTTAAAATACATAAAAGTAGTTTT
>JAFELO010000638.1:28310-38921 GCA_017140195.1 Eumaeus atala | reverse complement strand
CAAGTGTTTATCACGGGCCGAGCCGGGACGTAGCGCTAGTTACATAAAAATTGGTATTACATACTGTAACCATTAAGTAAACTGTTCTGTTATATATATATATAAAGTTGTAAAACAATCTTTGTTTTATTGATTATTCATAAAAAATGTCGATTCATTAAAATTCTCGCATACTTCATTTAATTTGTAATCAATCGCAAATGCAAATAACACATGAGCTGGATGCGGAAGCCGTGCTAATTTTTATGAATCATGAGCGTCCTTGAAGACATTTTTCCTTGTAGACCTAACTTAGCTTGTAACTCAGCTTGTAACCAGCTGTTAGCCTGAACATCACTATTAGTCCGAGGTCTATATTTTAGTTCTTTAAGTACTACATTTAAGTTGAGTCTACGCAACCGTCTCTCGCACTATCGGCAATAATTCCCTAATAAGGTAACGATTGCTTTGGTACATCTCACGCGCAACTCCTGTAAAGTGACGGCATTGCCGTCGCGTTTCGTGCGGTTTGTGAGTAGCTGGTGGCCCAAACGAGGCGAGAGGATAAGGAAGATAGATGAAAAACGCTTCGGCATAAACTATGCAGACGTTTGTGGGTTCGATAGACCCATGAAGACAACTTGACACCACCTTCAGACAGTATCCGATGAATCAGAGCATGGTTTTTTTTGTATATCTCATTTCTTGTATACCACCCGGATAGCATACTGAAGAGCAATCTTTTTAACGACTTATGACGTCCATAAATATCCGCACATTTGTCATACAGATGCGTTGCCCTTTTGTCCTCCTGTCCAAAAGTGGAACACCGGAAACTCACGAACCTCAGCTAGTGCGATGGCCTAGCTGTCACTATGCGGCGGTATGATAATAACAATATGACTTTTAATCACCAGCTCTTAATATTGGAATTTGAGCTGTTCACCCAAAACCACTCCGTTGACCTAAGAGCGGTAATACTATGCTATAATACTAACATATTGATGTCTTTAGTTTACTCGAATGTTAATTGTAATGTCAATAAAATTACTTTCAAAATATAGCGGTAAACATAATCGAATCGATCATAATCAAAAGCTAAACATAACACCTCAAAATAACAGAATATAATAGTTATTGTTTGCGTTAATTATTATAATTCTTCGGGTAATTTCTATACGGTTCAATACGGGCCACGGTTGCTGTGAACCTTCTGAAACGTCGGGATAATGAAATAATTAAATAAACCGCGATGAAGTCCATAAAAGGAGTTTTATTGTGATTTATAATACTGACACTTAGATATTGACCCAGAACCTAGAGGAATACATTTCAATTATCTAGCTATCACTTCACATGAAAAGCAGTCCTACGACGTACATACATACAGAGTTGTTGGACGGGCAAACAAACAAACAGCAGAGAAATGGAGTCCCATTTTTAACCTTTGTTAAGTACGGCACGTTAAAAATTAATAGCTAGGCCAAGGTGACACCAATTGGACAGCCAAAGAGGCTCGTTGAAGTATTACGTAGATATTATATAAATTGCAGTAACTTGAACAATACACGCGGCTCCCCTTGACCCGTTCAGACGTGAGTGGCCCAACTTGCTCGACAATGAGTTGGCCAGTGAGGCTTTGCGAATGTGCCTGGATCTGGCCATGATTATTATTGTTAAATTGGCTATTACAAACTCTCTCATATCGGAATACATTTCCCCCATCTGCGGAAATGAAAGGGGCGAGGAGGTTAGTTCTACTTTTCAATCTGAAACCTACCCTTCATCGCCAGAGGAAAAAAATGTGTCTGTTTCTTACGTACTTAGTACGCTCTAAAATTATAGTGGCACAATAATGTTGCTTTTTAATCACGTATGAGGGTCTAAGCAGACCAAATGTACTATGACTTTGTGATTCCAGAGAATATCGCAGCATTACATGTGCCACCCGTGTAACGTGACAATATTCAACATTACAAACTTCAACCCCGTACTATTGAACATTAGGTGTTGAATTTCTAAAAATCACTTCTACGTGGACAGTTTGTTTACAGCATACGGGGGTAAACGAATAATCGAAGCCTTTACATGACTACCGACGCCCATGGACATTCGCACGATTGTTACGCAGATGCGTTGTCCTATCAAGTGAGCGAGAGGTACCTCCCCGGTCGTGCCGGACCAATTACATTGCATAGGAGGACGTAGTGTCATGCACCATGCATGGCACTACCTCCGCCTTTGCAGCATGGCACTACTTCTTCCTAAAACTAGCAACTTACCGAACCAAGTTTCTAGGTACAGTAGGTTTGGGTGTCCGTTGTCCGTCAGTCAGTTAATTGGTCATTCAATTACGGAAGCGTTCTATATATTTTGGTAAACGAAGAAAGAATATTCTTATTCATATATTTTTGTTTAGTTATATTCACAACCATCGCAAAGCTACAAGAGTTACAGTTTGAAGCTCATTGTCACCCACTACATTCGGCGGTAATTACCCCGACAGATAAAATAAAATAAATAAATAAAGAACACTTTATATATACTCACTGCACAATACAAGGAAGCATCATACAATATTACACACACAAAAGTCTAGACGAACATTAATTACAGTTGAGAATTACAATGATAATAGAAATAACACACGTAGAGAAAAAAATGAAAAGGTGTCACCATGGCAGCAGCGTGCTCACAAAACAGCACATCCTCAGCTTCAGTTAGGATTACAACACAAATTAATCACAACACTACCATTTTAGTTCTATTTGATTTTATTTTAGCGGCAGCGAGCGACGTTTAGAACACACCAAGGAATTAACATTTTTATACAATGCACACGAGTAACAATACTTATCAACAACCACACATACTAATCATATAATAATGCTAATGCATATTCTATCAGAGTTCGGAAGGGAGCAGCCTGGCTGTAAGCATATATACTATCTTATATATCCTACGTATATACATATATTCACATATATGTATATACGTAGGATACCTAAGTAATTCAATAACTGATATAGACAATCACACCCACAGATATACATATTATGAATTAGATATTAAGCTTTTGAGACAATAATAAAAATGATTTATATTAGCGCTTAAAATCTCCTTGAGTCCATTTTAGAGGGGCGGTGAAACGGCGTGCACAGTGTGTAATGTGAAGATCTTGTATTACGTACGGTGTTAACATCCCTTGTCCAGTCCAACCTTTCGGAGAGATACATGGGCACTCCATGCATTATACCAAATAATGTAGCCAGGTGCAGCTTCATACTATTTTCCATTTTTAAAATAGTTGCCTGGATCAAATAGGGGGTAGTGTGATCTCGCCGCGATATGTTTAAAGAATAATGCACATACATTTTGCACACGTTGTATCGATTTCTTAGTACGCTCAAGCAGTCTCGGTCCTATCACAGAATCCACACAATTAAACTTGGAGAGCACTAAAAATTCGCAAAGTCGTATACGAGTTTCTTCTTTTATTGAATTTCTAATGCGATATAAAGTTTTTAAACGGTAAAAGCCACTACGAATAATTTCGGACACGTGATTCTCGAATCTAAGTTTTCATCTAATATCTGTCCTTTTTCAAAATTCCTCCTGCAAACTACATTGTGAATCTCAAGAATCTACTCTCATCTCCAAGGCAGTCAACGTAACTGCGAAAAATCTGGTACCGCAATTGTTTGTGGGCGCCGATAATCAATTGTATATCGGTAACCCGACTTCTCGTTAGCCCCCAATATTATAGAAAAAATGTACAGCGTTTAAGTTGGACTTGTTCAACAACCGAAATACAATAAAATAGTTTATTTAAATCGTTGCGACTCGTCATCCAGGCTAGGAAAGAATATAAGGATAAACAATCTGCCATCAGAATGGTAATTGTGTAGAAAATCTTTTTTTTCTTGCAGGGAAGATGCTTATATGCACCGTTCGACCAGCGCTGGGTGTGCCGGAAGTCTGTGTCGGACCAGCGCATGGTGATTGGAAACATCACTACCGACCAAAAACCACTGCTGGAGCCTTCAGCCGCCGCGATTGAGTGTCACGGATTTGCCAGCGACAGCACACGCCGACGACTGGCCGGCCACCAGGTATAGACCGGTTATCATCACAGAAGAGGTCACTCCAGCACTTAGAGCAACCACGACAACGCCGGAGCCTTAGTGTATGTCAGGTACCCAGCCTGAACACCCGGCTACAGAAATAACGGGAGGTCGATGAGCCGCCGGATGTAGCGACTCCTACAGACTCCAACGGGTCGTTGGAGGAGCGAGCCTACCGCTTCTTCTGAAGCTCGCTCCAAGGCCTCCTCTAGGGTCACTACGTATTCATAGAAGGAGGTCAACGCCGTACAGGCATTATCGCTACGCAGCATCGCCTCGACTACGCTCAGCAATGAAAGGTCCTTCCTTGTCACGACGATGTCGAAGCAATGCAAGAAATACTTCGGGAGTAATCTGCGTTGTATCCTCGGCAGGTCCACAAGCATGGCATATCGGGTCCAGTTCTCTAAGCGCCTATCGATAAAGGTATTCGCCAAAACAGCCATAACCTGTGATCACCTGCGTCTGCCGGAAAGTGAGAGGCATCAAATACTTCAACATATCACATTTTCACATTCAAGTCATGCCCCAACCACGTACACTCAAAATGGCCCTTGTAACAAGGGCCATTTCAAGTGTCAAAGCTATACGTAGTCGGCTCTTGGCTTTTAGGTATTTTGTTTAATGATATGTCCCTATGTTACCGATAAGGGCCGATGGTGATGATGATATGAGTGTAATATCAATATCTTAAATATAAGATACTGAACCATCATATTATGTACGAAACCAGTTAAACTAGTGACATTTAAATTTACAATATATAAATAAAAAATATTGTTTAATTTTATCAATCAATAATTAATTTGTTTCTATGTAATAATATTTTATATAATATAAGTACATTATTATAATATATTATAAAGTAATAAGATCTATAACACAATATGTATTATTATAATTCTTAAAATAGCCACAAAAATATTACAGAACATCATAGATTTATAAGGCGAGCTGTTCAGGCCATGCATTCCTGTGACAATATTCGAACTTCATACTATATTGCAAACATGAGTACACAATGTTACTTTTGCATATGATATGCACGATACCTTGTTAACGAGCAGCAACGTGAGTATAAATTAATGAAAATAATAGAATTAATGGAAATAAAAAAATATATTTTCAGTTGGACAAAGCCGTATCTTTACGCAAATCCAGTAAGTCGATTCAGTAGTTTTGGAGTGAAAAAGGTGATGAGGAATTGTTGTTCTTATGTAGTAGGCACCTTAGAAATAACGCATTGCGCAAAAAATGTGCTTAGTAGAATTTGACCAAATAGATCACAGCAGGCAGCTTTTAGGGATTTTGTTTTATGATAATTATATAAAACTGTTTTGATAGATTTATGGATTTCTATCTTTTGGCAATGTTTTATATTATATACATACGAAATATGCACTTATGCTATAGAAATACTACCTATTAAACGGAGTTTTATAGTACGAATCGGATAAGGACGCGGGTGAATCATAGTTTCATTTATATGTATATAAGTAGAATGTTGGTGGCGCGAAGATGCCTTCCCATAACAAAACGCCAAAAAATTTTTTAGGCTTTCTTTGAATGTCCAAAAAGCCAAAAAATTACATGGACATGAGTGTTGGATTATGGCCACCTATTGTAAAAGGTACTGAGTTTCCTCAAGGTTGTAAATGGCATTTATAACCCTAACAGGAAACCGGACTCTCATCGACCATAAAGAACAAGCAAGCGACGTGGGGTGGCGTGCAGCAGAACACCAATAACACTAAACATTATTAACGATAATGTGAATACGCAGTTTTAGATAATAGCATAGTGAGTGCTTCCGCGGTGCCTTGCCGATTCGTGACCGGAAGCGGCCGGGTCCTTGCCAATATCTCAACGAACGACACTTATCGTAGACTCGCATCTGGTACAAACTAGATACACAACAACAAAACAAATAAACACTACACTTCCTGGGTTCCTGGCCAGGAAGTTTATTTTTTGTTAGGCAGCAGCAACTACGTTATTGGGGGCCTATGGCAAATCCTCTGAAGGGAATAGGGGCCCCTATTGGTAGCCTCGCCCCGGACTGATGCACGAATGGGGCTCTACTTGATACACTTTGTTGTGGACAATGGTAGGTTAGCTCCGGACTATCCCTAGGATGGGACCTCTCTGTTACACACACTGTTTTTTAGAAATTGAAAGGCTAGCCCCGGATTAGTCCTCGGACGGCGCCCCTCCGTCTCCTACACTTTCTTTGAGACAATGGTAACTTAGCCTGGGACTATTTCCAGGATGGAACACCCCTGTTTCCTACACTATGTTTTAGACGATGGTAGTTTCGCCCCTGACTAATCATCACATTGGGCTCCACTATTTCGGTCTTGCGGAGGTTGTTGCGCAAATCGTGCTGTTAGATAGTATATTTTTTTGGAAAACTAGCGTTGCTGAGCAATCTCTGGTCCAGACTGAAGCTGAATTTATGAAATATATATCAGGCTCCTTCAGTAATAGCAGGATTCATAGGCAAGACTCAGTACTGAGGAAAAGACAAGAAAACATGTTTGCCATGTGCGCATGTTACAAAATTAAAACATAACTATTTTAAAAACCTTGAGACACTTTTCTTGTTCATAGTCTTCGGCCAACTCAAATGTTACACAAAATAAGTGTCTATTTATTTCGTCCGTAACCCATCAGTTATCAAAGTTGGGGTTAAACAGTAAAATTGTGGCACATAAGTCAATATCTGCTGTGTCCATAATCGGCTTCGTATTTGAAAGCTTAAGCCTTCACCCGAAGGCAATGACAAAGCCAAAGGCACAAAGGCAGTGCGACGAGCAATCTCAACACTTCCTTTGGGAATGCCTTTGGCAATAGAAATAAATGTAAAAGTTAAAAGACATTTTATGCCTTGTGCATTGAAATAATTTTGAAGTTAAAGTTTGAAATCATCATCAGCCTGACGACGTCCACCGCTGGACATTGATCTCCCACATAGACATCTGAAATACAAGTATTTTGTTACTATGTCGGAGCGTATTCCTTTGTCTATATCTAACGTTAAATTTGAACTGAGTGGGACGAACTGCCTACTATCAATTGCCTTTGTGGAGAAAATAGTTATTTTTTTGGAGGTAGATAACAAAATGCCTACGTCAAGCATACGTGCTAAGTGCGTATAAAGTGAGGGGCGTAAAAATATGTAGACATACACAATCGGAACGATACAACACAAACCAGCAATCGGAGCCTGAGCGACTACCGACGTCCATAAATATTTGCTTAATCACTATGTCGATGCGTTGCCCTCCCTTCCGCCTCCCCCAATGGGCCAGCTACTCACAAACGTCACGAAACGCGACACCGAAGATGTCACTTCACGCCGGTATAATGTGAGCGACAGGTACCTCCCCAGTAGTATCGGCCCAATTCCGTTGCAATGCAGCATGGCACTGCTTCTTGTTAAGAGAAAACGAGCAACTTGGCGACAGTAACATGCCAATATGCACATATAAATATTACTTGGTGTTTGCCACGTTTCAAAGATCCCCAAAACCTGTATGTCTGTATATGATAGATTTTCTCAAAATCAACAGAACGGATCTTCACGCGGTCCACACCGATAACATTCCGTATGAAGCTATTTCAGAGGAAGATTTTAGTACAAATATAATGTGTTATGCTAACAATGTAGTACTTATTAGTTACAACGCTAGTTCATAACATTAGTAATGTTGAAGCTTCTGCTTGTGATTTAAAAAAATAATTAAATTACTGTAACTAAAAACTTGAAATTGGTACAGTAGGTAGTTCGTTCCATCATCTAGGTTAGCTCTAAGAAAGGATTTTTAAAAACTCAACCCCTACGGGGATGAAATGGGGCGGTGACGTTGATATGGAATTTAAACACAAATGAAATACTTTAAGGTCATCGCAGGCCAACCGATTGGCAGCGCCGAAAGTCTTCTTTAACACATTGTATTGGGCATAAATCCGACAATTAGTTGGTGGCAGCATTATAAGCCTGTGATTGACGTAATAGCGGTCGAAAGGTATGCGTCAAAGGGACTCAAAAAATTGACTTGACAATAACCACACGCTGTTCAAGTGTGCTTTGCGAGTTTGCGACCCCAAAACTGCTCTTAGGCGGCACTCCGTCGGTGTGAGATGACCCTAATCTACACTAATATACATTGGTACCATTTAATTCTACTTTACAAATATCTGTGTATGTATAACAATTTTTTGTTTAGAATAAAACTATTACTTAATATAGCGATGTTGGCAAGACAGGTTTATGATAAGGAAAAAAACAGTTCACAGGATTACATAGACATATTAGCGTATCAGTACAACTTTTTTTCTGTTTTTTTTGTTATTCGTTTTTAGGGTTCCTTGCTAACAAATCTGAATCCTTCTGTTACTATCGTTTTGTTGTTCGTCTGTATGCGCGTTTGTCAGGAGAACTGGAAAAGTAATTTCCGTTGACGAATGATAACATTTTGCATGAAGAAAGAAAAAACCAAAAAATTATAATTTGATTGATCATAGAAAAGAATCGTGACAATCTTATATTGGTAGTACATGTCATATTACACATATATAAAATGACTGTATTAAAGAATCGTGACAATCTTATATTGGTAGTACATGTCATATTACACATATATAAAATGACTGTATTAAAGAATCGTGAAAAAGACTTGTCTGTTTGTGTGTCATTTACACAAAAATAAGTTACTAAACTGGTCGTTCGCAGCAACTATAAGGTTAACGACGGCAGAGACAAGTCATTGTGACCTTTATCTGTCGTTGCTTAGCAGTTTCTTAGCACTTAGAAAAGTATCATCATCAGCCAGACGTACGCTTCTGTAACTATGTCCAGCCATTAGACCTTCCCCATAGAGCGCCATAGGTCACGGCCACGAGCCGCTTGCATTCAGCGGCTACCCGCCATTGTAACAAAGTCGGCAGTCCACCGGGTAGGGGGCCGTCCCACACTTTGTGTTCCGGTGTGGGGCCACCACTGGGGAACCCTTCTTCCGCACCGTTTATTGGTTCTGCGAACAATGTGGCCTACCCTTGGCCACTTGAAATTGCTGACTTCAGCTGAGTTGGGAGTAGGGTAACTAACATTGTGACATGAGAATATTATATATAAGATATGACTTTTTTGTTTGGTCGAATACTGAAATCTCAAGAACCACTTCCACGATTATACGTTACTGTTCGGCTGCCCATTTATCGGTAAATGTTATATACGCCATAAAGAAGATACCTCTGGGAGATTATTTTTGAGGATAACCAATCATATATTATTTATCAAACCATATCAAAATACCAAAGAAAAAACAATGTTTATGAACACCTTTTGAATTATCTTACTTATTAAGACTATATGTAAAAATAACTTTAACCAAAAATGTTGATAATATATGAGATGCTTTGCACGCATGTCACGGCGCACACGCTGTGTCCAGAAGCACGAACAGTGAGCGTACACGTCGTATGCACATGCATTCCTAAATTACTGGTTTAAGCCATACTCTAGAGTAAAGGCTATAGCGGAGAACAATCTCCAATAATTAATATTACGAAAGATGAATTTAAAATTTGATTTTATATATTTCCGTTATTTAGTACCTGTAACACAAGTCCTTACAGTACCACAGGACCGGGCTAACGTGGCGCTAGTCAGTCGAATTGTTGAGACTGGACAAGCGCCGCCAACCAGTAGTAGATCCTCCGAAAAAAGGGGCTAACGTGGTGTAAAATAATGAAAAGGTAAAGGAATGGGCACACGAATCGTGCTATAGTGTGAACAGTAAAAGCACATGCGTTGTATTTCAATGGACAATATTGTTTAAGTCAGAAGGGCTTAACTGGTAAGAAATTCCGTGGTAATAACTATCACACATAGAGATGTGTAAGTGATACAATTTTACGAGAGCTTAATAATTATAAAATGTTTTAAAAAAAATGTAATAAAAAATATTGACAATATCTGAGATATTTTGCATGCATGTAACAGCGATGCACTCGTATAGCGTCCCGCAATTCGAACAGTAACGTTCTGGACATAACATGCCTCATATATGTTGTCTATATATAGACAATATTGTTTGAACCAGGGGAAGTATGACTCTTTCTAAACGAAAAAATAGTTTTAAAATTAACTTAACAAAAAATGTTTGTGATATCTGAGCCATTTCGCATGCATGTCACAACGAGGGTTAAAGTCAAGGCGCACACGTATCGTCCCAAAGCACAAGAGAAAGTCAAGGCCACCGGACACCATGATGTAACTTGTTACAGAGTCGCCGTAACGTGACTGGACTTTCGTTACAGTTACTTAATACACAATACTCGTCGGTCTAGTAGCTGGCGTGTTCGCATATAGCTACATTCATATCGGGTTCGAATCCGCGGTACAATCGAAACACTTGCGAATGTAGTAAACGAACAGCCAGAGACATTTTATGACAAGTGAAGCCCATGGACATTTACAAATTCTTTATGTGCACGTGTCCTC
>JAFELO010000638.1:0-28274 GCA_017140195.1 Eumaeus atala | reverse complement strand
GGGCTACCAACAAACGGCACGAAACGTGACAGTATTCACTGGACGCTGCAATGCCGCATGTCATTACATCTTACTGAAATATTTTATTGAACGAATGGTTTTTACAAATTGTAATTAACAGTTGAGTGTTGTCCCCTGCATCACCACCCTGAGAGCTCGGCCGACAACGGATTTCGTTTTCACTCGTTTCGATGTCCCGTCTCATCGGGATAGTAGAATAGGTTAATAGGATGGAGAGGGAATTATTACTAATAACGTACTACTCAAAGCATATGATTTGATGATATATTTTTAGAAATATTGACAGTGCAATTTGACGAGATTTCTACTATTTTTAAAGTATCCTCGAGTAGAGTACTGAGGGCTCACTCGTGGCCGGAACGCGCACGCCGGCCGGGGCAGGAACGCACGTGTAGACGCGTCTATAAACATTGGAAACAAGGTTTTATTCTTTACATTTTTCTCCAAACAGCTTCTAAATTTTATCGCATATTCATTTCATGAATACACCCATAAAAACAATGCCAACTGCAACAAACCAGACCACAATCACTTAACACATCCAAACGTAGTCAAACCGAATTCCAAAATAACTCCGCAAAAACCAATATATCAATATAATTTTGAAACAACAAATGTACTTAAAGTCAGTATGAACACAATGCCAAGTTCTGCTTTTGGCCCATCACACTAACCATGCGACAGAATAGCATTGACACCATTAAATGCCATGGTGGTATATTCTGGGGTTGAAGGAGCACAACGAAGGAGCACAAAACATTTGCGGATATTTATGAACGTTGGTAGATATTAAATTACTCCCTCGTCTCGTGTGTCCCCCTATGATTAAAAAAGTGCAACAAACTTTACTACCTTTGGTCTAGCAGTTCACAAATCTTGAATGTCTATACCATTCAATATTTACACACATACACGAACGAAGGATGACAACGCCCATTAATATCCACATAATTGTTTACCTTCCTTCCTCCAATAGGCCAACGGTTACTCCAAACCACACTTCAGCGAAGATGCCACTTTGCGGCGCTATAATGTAATATTTTAAATCAATAAAACTGTATGTCTGTCGTGACGAGGGTTGCCGAGTGGATATCACCTTGTACCGTTTACCATGACTCAAGTGAGCAAGGCTACACTTTTCAGTCCATGCGATAATAATTTTAATTGTTAACTGCGGCAATAAAAACGATTTTATTTTGTGCTAGCGCTATTGAGTGTAATTATTTTTGAGATGACTGAAGGGCCAACAAGGTAAGTAAGATAGGACGCGATTGTAAAACGTAAGTTTGGGTGTTTTCACACTAGTCACACCTAAGATTTATACGGAACCTTCAACACAACGTCGCGGCACCGATAGCGCCTCATTGCCAGCAGGAGGAGATTGAGCTCGTCGCAATTGGAAGTGATAAGAATGACTGGCTAATTTGATGGTAGTCGTAATTTTATTAGAACTAGGATGCGATTGGAAAAAGCCAACTTCAATACTTGGCGGTGTCCTGAATTTGTTTAAAGTAAACGATCAGTAAGAAAAAGATTTTTCTGTGTGTGTGTGTGGCCGAAGTTAGCTGATGTAGAATATGATTCAAAAGAGAAATGATAATTAAAATAGCTCCAGTTGTTTCCGATATTAATCCAGACTAATACAATGACGCAAGGTTTACAGATAAATATTATAGATATAGATACAATCAACTTGATCGGAGGATGTGGGTTAACGAAAATAAATTCAAATCAATCTGAAAATATAATTTGTAACACTTCAACGAATGAACTTGATCGTGCTTCTAGGTTTTACTTTGCTTACATTTCGCACACGGATCGTACACTAGGAATCTTGAAGTAGGTTTTAATCGATTTGTATATGACGTATTAAAATGTTAAATACCATTTAAAAGTCACCAGTTCAACTGATAAAGTTCAACATTTTTTCGTATAATAGTTGTGTTATTGTGTTCAATCCAGTTATTAGTGAGCGTCTCAAAACCATATAAAAGATGTCCAACCTGTGCACTTTGTCAAAGGGCATCCTTTGTAAAAACAACATCAATACATGCGCGTAAAGGTGACTTTTCAAGGCAATGTGTTTAATAGTGCATATTTTTTAAATGGAAACTGCATTGTAAAAATGACTTAAAATCATACATGTTAGGTTGACATTGCCAAAAAGTGTGTTCCTGAACAATCAAGAATGCTCTAGAATGATAATTCAGCGTGAAATCATATATTTTGTATTTTTTATAGCATACGAAGTCTTCTGGTGACACCCGACGCCCATGGACATTCACATGATTGTTACGATTGTTACGCAGATGCGTTGCCCTCCTATTAATCCAGTGTTGCCCCCCCTCCTCAAACTGAACCGCAAAAAACGCGACAGCGGCGCTGCCACTTTATGCCGATATCAAGTGAGCGAGAGCTACTTCGCCGGTCGTGCCGGCCCAATTCCGTTGCACAGGAGGATGTCGTACCATGTACCATGTGGGGCACTACCTCCTACTATGCAGCATGGCACTATATATATATCTCTTCCTAAACGCCTATTTTTTTTGAAGCAAAGGAGCAATCGTGAGAACAAAAATCTAAAAAAAATTCAAGGATATTTATTAATTAAGTAATAATAATTAATTAAGTATTAATAGCGTTCGCATATTTTTGGTCAATTAAATTAAAAAAAGTCATATATGTGATTATGGTACAATAGCTGCACATTCGCCTATTCTCTCTTTTTGAAGAGTTGGAACCGAAAGTGGGCAGAGAAAGCAACAGGAACAAATAAAATAATCAATTAATGTAATTTTATCGACAAGCAACTGTCGTCCGGGTACAGCATTACTACCAAGAAGTATCACTTGTTTGTACAAATACGACAGTGCTGTATCATCAGTGCTATTGTAATAATAACACAAATGTAACAATGGCATATCACAAGAATTGTCGACTGAAATTTAAGTATACTACCTATTTTATAATTAAAATTATCATATAAAAACTGTTTTTGAAAATGGCTAGCCGTAATAGAACAGGGCGATAAAAGACAATCCAACTGCGACATATAAAGAAATTAATTTATATTAATTGTATCGCTGAATGAAAATTACACACAACAACAACAAACCTTCACGCCAGTTCCCTAACGGGACCGGAGGAAAAAACATAGTGCATGTGGCACTATCACGATCCTTACCTTACCTTGTACCTTGCACCGTCCACGTTCATTATTCTCTTCATAGAGACATGCCGGTTGAGAAGACTCTTGATACCACCTTCAGACAGTACCCGATCAATTTGATCGTGGTATGTCAGTCTTGGACTTCCTCGGTACCTAAATCCTTCTACATTCGAATTGTATATCTGTTTCCTTAAAGTTGAAAATTTTATACTTATAGTCCATTTAATACAAAATGGCTGCAGGCGGAAGTTTTTCAACTTCTATTATTTATCATAATCTTCTTTCACGTCGGTTTGTTTTTGTATAAACTTCTATTGAGCAATGTTAACAAGACGATTCCTGCCTTCAGTCAAAATGTCTGATACAGTCATAATACTGGCTCGCTTAGATCAATCCATATCCACACTAATATTATAAATGAGAATGTAGGTCTGTCGGAATGTCTGTTACGCACATATGGACCATTAAGAAAAGAACTTACTCTGAAAGGCCGGTTACGTTCTCTGGTGTTACAGATTTTTATGAGTGTTGGCTACAAATGTATTTCTTTCAACCAGTAATTTTTCCACAGTTTGTTTCCCTTCTCTCTATAGAGTACTTATTTTACTACGCGTCGAGGAGGATTTAAACGCTTGATAATAATTGAATTCACGACTTTTTCCTTCCAAAAGATATGATGGAAAAAAACTGTTATAATAATTTATTACTCGAATTATGATATCAAAGATTCTTTTTTTTATAAAAAAATAATGTTGTTTTCATGATTTTAGTAGTTGAAGGGACCGGTTTTCTTACTCCCACGGACTTGTTAAATCGATAACTCGCGAAAAAAAAATTCCTTACATGATGCAAGTGCTGGCGAAAAAAAGTTTAGATATGGAATTTAGCCTCGTTACATGGGTAAAGCTGCGGGGCGCTGCCAGCTTATTGTAATCTAATACATATACAACAAGTACCGAACAAAATTGTCACACATTTTATCACAAACCACATACGCACTGTAACGTGTCGACTGGGGCACACCCATCTCGGCCATTGTCCTTAAACACCAGCTGTCGTTTAAAGTGTCAAGGCTGATTATCGAGTTGAACTGCATCTTGATTACTTGCTTGGTGTATTGTTTTTTTACGTTTACGCAAATGAGCAATAGGATTCTTGACGACTACCGACGGCCCAGACATCCTCACGATTACCATGCATCATTTCTTCCTATATGCCCAGGAGCCACTGGTCACTTACAAGCAGCTAGAAATGCGGCAGCATATATGTCACTTTACGCCGGTGATATGCGAACGAGAAGTACCTCCACGGTCGTGCACACAACATAGGGTATAAATAACGCCACCAACACTTACAAACGCTGTTCTAGATTATTATAATATAGGTATGTACCTACAGTACCTTTAAAGAAGTCTTTTGTTTCCTCAATTTGAAAGATTACTTTTATAAAAGGTGACTAAAGATGGTCCAGTTGATGTCTTAAGTTTACGTGAATGTAAACACAACACCTCAAGACAGCAAAATATAATAAGTACTGTTAGGTTGGAACAACTAAAAATATAAATCTTGGGGTACTTCTAAGACCGTATAACATCAGGACATCTGTAACCTCAGTCCATCCGTGACCATGGTTGCTGTGAAGCTTATGAAACGTCTGGCTAGTTAAATAATTAAATAAACCACGATAGAATCCGTAAAAGTTGTTTTATTGTGATTGGTGGGACCGAAGGTCGTGAAGGCGGCGAATGCGCTGGGCAGACTCCTCCCGAACCTCGGAGGACCCAGCGCCGCCTGCAGGCAGCTGTACTCCGGTGTCTGTCGGAGTATGGCGACGTACGGTGCCCCGGTTTGGGCGGATCGTCTCACTGCGAGGAATAAGGCCCATCTGCGCTCTGCGCAGAGGGTCGTCGCAGTGAGGTCGATCCGGGGGTACCGTACGGTCTCGTGGGCTGCAGCGACAGCCCTAGCCGGCGATCCCCCGTGGGAGCTCGTGGCGGAGGTTCTGGCCGAGAGCTGCTCCTATGTCTCGGAGAGGAGGGCTCTCGGCCTGAAGCCCACGCATGACGAGATCCTACGGATTCGCCGGCTAGGGCATGTGGCGTTAATGCAGAGGTGGGGTTGAGGACCTGGCGCGGCTGCCGTACGGTAGAGAGTTAACGGCTGCCTTGCGCCCGGTCCTCGAGCGGTGGATGCGCCGTAGGCGCAAACCCCTCGCCTTCCGTCTAACGCAGGTGCTCACCGGGCATGGTTGCTCCGGTGAGTGTCTGTGCAAGATGGCCCGCAGGGAGCCGACGACTCGATGTCACGATTGTGACGCGGCGGTGGACTCGGCACACCCATCATCATCATCCTCGCGTTGCTCGGCAGCGACGAGTCCTACAAGGCGATGGCTTCCTTCTGCGAGACAGTAATGTCCCGGAAGGAAGCCGACGAGCGGGTGAGAGAGGAGGCTGCCGACGCGGCCTCCCCCCGCCGACTACGAATGGGCGTACGAAAGAGGCGCTATCTGTAGCGCCTTCAGTAGTGCCCCAGTGTTCCGTGTCGGGCCGGGATGGGAACCCGGTCCACTTCCAATGACACGGCGTCGTGGGGACTGTCTTAGAGTAGCCGGACAGTCTCCGAGGAGGTGAAGTCTGGCCTTTTCTCCGAGACCAGCCTGTCGCTGGAGGGGTCCTGTTGCCTGCAGATCCGGGACCCTCCACTTATAGCGGCTGATGGCTCCCGTAGGGGTTTGGTTGGTATTGCTACCCAATGGCCGAGTCCAACATAAGTCTGGGGGCCTACCCGCGCTCCCAGTTATCATGCGTAAATGCATTCCCCTTCGTCACCAAAAAAAAAAAAAAGTTTTATTGTGATGATCTAGTTATTGCCCACTAAGGTTTATCATATTTAATCGTTGCACAAAGCGAGGTTTTGGCAGTTTGAAGCCTGGTTTCTCTCAAAATGTGTAACGTTGTCCTCCCATAGGAATAGAAGGTGGAAGGTAAAGATTACGGTGGAATTGGACTGGCACGAGCGAGGTAGTATCTCCCACCCAAATGATACCACCGTAGATTAATAGCTGTTGTCTTTAGTGTGGTATTTGGGCAGGACATCTGCGCGGCGTGTCTACGAGCATAGGTAGTCATCAAAAGGCTCTGGCTGCTCTTTCGTCTCCATAAATTTAAAAAAGGCAGAGGCAGTCATGCGAACTGTCGTTAGTTCGTTAAGGACGATGATGACGCGGCTGCCACTAATTTTTGACCACCCGCACACATACGCAGTACGCTACTTCTTAACGTTTGCTGTGAAAGCGAAGAGAGGCCCGATACAGCTTCGTCGGATTGCTATGTTTGATTGTCAAACGACGAGACTAGGTTTGGGGTCGGAAGATTGGTATTATCATGTCCAGAGGGGCAGTACAAGGCAGTAAAAGCGTGATATGCGCATCGTGACTCGTCTACGTGTGACGATATGTGGCACGGTACACCAGACAATCTCCACCCATAGTGCTCAACGCGCTTAAAGAAGTTGTCTCTTAAAAAAAAAGAATTACTTGTCTCTTCGCACACCTACACGTATACGCCGATACGCACTGGGTGCCACGGTAGGAACCGTATTTTTCATTAATACGTACTGCTTTTTATTATCTATATATTAGTACGTGGAGATAAAGAATCCCCATCATTTTTTTTTAATAATTGCGGGTATGAAGCAATGTAAAATTCGATACAGATGAAGGTTATGTGGAGTAGATAGGTAGTAGTAGCACTAGTATTTATTGATACAAATAAAGAACTTATTTGTTTTTAAAGCTGCGTTGGATGTGGGTGTGTTGCTCGTAAGTAACAGGTTACAGCTATCTTTTTATTTTTACTTGCCGTCGACATTTTCGTTGTTCGAATTCTTTAACAAAAGTTACCACGTATTTGTAAATCTAGAGTTTTATTAACACTGTATAGAGAAATAGCTATTTATTTCTCTACACAGTGTTAATATGCGTAATATAATGACTATTGCGTAACGCCTACGGACATTCGCATGACTGTTAAACAGATGCGTTGCCGTCCTATAAACCCCCCCCCCCAAAGGGTCCCCGGCTAATTTCAAGCTGCACGAAACGCCACAGCGTCGCTGTCACTTTACGCCGGTCTTAAGTGAGCGAGAGGTGCTTCCCCGGTCATGCTGGCCCAATTCCGTTGCATAGGAGGGTGTACTGTCATGCCCCATGCATGGCAATACCTCTTCCTGATAGCCATAAAAGTATAGTATATAGGAGGGAAGTGGTACATTTTCCCAAACAACAACAACAAAGCATGCGGAAAAAATATTATGAGCACCCTCATTTATGTAAATATACACGCCAGTTTCCTAATGGGGCAGTCAAAATAGAACAGGGGATAAAATATACTTCATCCCTCTCTAATGAGCAATTAGAAATTAAAAACTGGCCCAATAATATAATTCATATTTAATTCGATACAATGTGAACATTTCTTTAAACTCAACACTAAACAAACAAAAAAATATTTTAAGTTAATTTATTACTATGTGTATTTAACATTTTATCGCCTAATTTCCCACAACTTCTTACATGCTCATAAATTAACTCGATTACAACCTTATTATAGTCTTTGTGTACTTAAATACGCGCATTATTCTATTTGTAAAGCCTGTTGAACAATTTCCTACTTAAAAAGTGTTTACAAAATATTCTGTACTAGCGGGTGCCCGCGACTTCGACCGCACGTGTTTACACAACATCTTAATAAACAGACAGTAGTAGTATTCTGGTGAATAAGCACTGTTGTTGTAGAGTTTCATTAAAATCCATTCAGTAGTTTTTACGTGAAGAGTAACAAACGTCCGTCCACTCTTCCAAATGTTGCGTTTATAAATGTTAATACAATTGACTTAATTTTCCTGCGATTCCACTTGTCATCCATGCAAAATCATACAATTTTTATGTATGTATTGTTTGGTATGCTATTTATGGTCGACGCTCTATGGGGGACTGATTCATTCATTCATTCATTATGTATCTAAGTTAGTATGTAACTCTAGTTTTTACTTATTAACAAATTTCCCACGTGATACAAGAGATGCTACGCGTGCTCTTTAGTGTTATTTTCATCTTGTTCCCCAATTATTATTGAGAACTTTTCGCTACTCAATAATAACTAGGGACCTTTATGTTCTAAACAGATGTTTTATAATGAGGATATAGAACAAAATTTGTGTATGTGAGCTCGAATGCGATAGCCACGCTACCACGTTTCGAGCAGTTCGCTAGTAGCCGGTGTACCGAGGAGAGGAGGGAATGCAACGCATCATGGTCAGTAATAAATAAATTCTAGTTTACCCATCATCATCATGGTGGTACGCTCCTGGCGGAGCGGTCGTGCCCGTGATCCCTGTTTTCTTCGCGGTTGGTAGCAGCTTTTGCTATTTTACTCCTGTACTTATGCTGGGAAAAATAGCAATGATAAATTACGTAGTAATGGAAAATATCCGACGCGTATATGTAATTACGTGTAAAACCGCGACTCGTTACTGGAAGGCCTTCGCCCTAATGCTCAGCCCGACGTACATGACAGTTTTTTTCCTGCACAAACCTCGCCCCAGTAACATGCTGCGATCAGCCGCTGTCACGCGAACCACGCACGATCGCGCCGTACTTGACAATGACTTTTTTATGGTATTTGCGAGCAAAAGATTCGGAGATTTGAGTACTATTTGGGTTAACTGCCTCCTGGTCTAATGGTAAGCATGTTGCACAGACGTGCGGTCCCGGGTTCGAATCCCGGGTCGGACCATACAAATAGTGTTGTTAGAATTTTTCAAATTCTAATAAGTATCCGGAGCTAAGAAGTTGACGGTGTTACACGCTCCTGCTTCGGAGAGCACGTTAAGCCGTCGTTCCAGCGCCTGATTTCTCTCCAGTCGTGTCAGATTGCCGTCCAACCGGAATAGGAGAAAGAAGGAATAGAGTGTACTTGTGTCTACGCAAACACTTGTGCACTACAAAATGTCCCGAGCAGGTGGCTCTCTCTCAATAGAGATGGTCACTGTAGCCGAATTCGGCTAGGACGACATTATTATATGGGTTATGCAGGCTCATTTCTCCTTTATTTCCAATGGGCCACTTGTAATTTACTATATACGACACTCAGGAAGTTTAGGGAAAATAAAAAATAATGTTCCATAGAATGAAATGTATATATTTTCGAAGTTAGTATACCACTCTTCAATTCGTTACAACAACGCCACGCGCCTTAGAAATACCTTCATCCATAGATGTCATTTAAAGTCTATCGTATGATCTGCCGGTTTCAGGTGCCATTTGAAATTATAATACATCAACGTGAAAATTTTCCCGGTATAGATCCACTTTTCTGGAAGACACGACAATTTTAAATAGGTCGCAAAAAAAATTGAGAGAATTTTAAAATTGTAACGAAAGTTTTTTACTTTTAAATAATCATAATTTTAATATTTTCGGAATAAATTATATCTAGCCAGTATTTCATACATACAACCATTTTATTGTAACCTATACTAATTATATATTATATTATATTATTTTATATTAGTGTTTTAATCGACAGAAAAAAGACACGATTAGAATGAACTTATTCGTAAAGAAAACTTCAAATTACCCACCATTGAGTACTTTCAACTCATAGAAGACTATGACCATAACCTCGGGTCATGCGGATGTCTATGGGTGGCGGTAGTTACCTACCACCTGCTCGTTTGCCCCTTCCTTTAAAAAAATCAAAAGTACTTCCATTTCGTGTCACTACGTAATTCCGTGTGCGGTAATCAAATTATCACAGTCAACAACAAGCACCGGATGAGATTTGTGACAAGAACTTGGAATTAAACTTCAAAACCAAGTGACACGCGTCTCTCCAATTTGGTTGGAACTAGTGACCCTAACTATTATTATTGCCAGCGAAGGACTTAACGAGACCGATGAATAAGCTGTTCGGAAACTCTTCAGTTTTACGGATTTAAAGCAACACGATGTAATTGCTCTCTTTATAATTGCTTGTTTAGACATGTTTTATATGACTGCATTGCAGTTTAGTGTATCCACATCCCGGGTGATACCAAAAAGTGTTACAATAAAACCACTTTTACGGATTTTATGGCTTGGTTGGATGGACACAGTCAACTTGTGACAATGGTTATTGCAAAGCTTCTGAAGCGTCGGGCTAGTTAAATAATTTAATAAACCGATAATATCCGCAAAAGTAGTTTTATTGTAATGAGTAACATTCGCGTAAACTTAAGACGTCAATACCAAAAAGTGACATCAAAAGATTTGTCAAATCATCAATGGGTATTTTCAGCCTTCGGACCTGCCCCTGATTTCTCTCCGGTCGAAACGCATTAGCATCCCATCAGAATAAGAAATGAAGGAACGAGCCTATGGACACAGCCCTGCCGGAAAGTCGCTCCTGGTTCATCACTGGCGAGCTCATGGATATAATCGCTGAGACCGTCAGGGAGGAACTCAGGCAAGTAATCAGGGCGGAGCTCACTCGTCTGCACAGGGACCCCAGGATATGGCCGCACACAGCCACAGCTCAGACGACTTCGACACCGCACACATCCAGCCAAAAGCGAATCGGTAATCGTCTACTGGAACCCCGGCGGCATCAGAGGAAAAGTTCAAGACCTCAGACAGCTCGCCCAGGAGTACAACATTCACGTCATACTGTTGGAAGAGACATGACTGGGGCCTGGACAGGACCTCAAGATGGCGAACTATACCGTGTATCGCAGGGACGAGGTGTCGCCGAGCGGCAGGGCGTACAGAGGTACGGCAGCGCTCGTTCGGCGGGACATCGTCCATGTCGACTTGGACCTCGACCCCTTCTCCGATATGAACACAACCGGAGTAGTTGTGCAAGTGTCGGGAGAGGAGTTGAGGATCTACGCGGCATACGGGCCTCCCACACTCCACTTCGACCTCACCGATGTCCATCTGGATGACTTCACTATCGACGGGCAGCTAGAGACCGCGGGGGAGGTGGAAGCTGCGGTCTGTAGTCTCATGGACAAAATCCGGGAGGCACAGGCCGCGGCGACCGTCACCACGCTGGTCGAGGCGCGCCGTCGAAGTGACCTCCATCCCGACCTCCTATCTGATCTCAGGAGGAAAAGGCAGTTGAGGAGGCTCTGGGCCCGGACCCGCTGCCTGCTGATCGAGGCCGACCTCAATCGACTCGCTGAAGACGTGTCTGCAAGGGCGAGGGGCTGTCGAGGGGCCGACAGGGAGCGAACCATCGCTCAAGCCGGCGCCAACGACACATCCCTCTACGCCCTGAAGAGACGACTCAGCGGGCCGAAGACCACGATCAGCCCACTCACCGACTCAAACGGCCAACGCCACTACAACGCCCAGACACGAGCAGAAATGCACGCCAACCACCTACAAACACAATTCACACCGCACCCAGCAGCTCCAGTCGCCGCCGAGCATCACGAGCACGTAGAGGGCCGTGGCCGAGAGCTCCTTTTGAGCCCGCCTCCGCAGTTGGGCGGGGGGGAACGTGGAGAAAACGGCATCCCTATTCGTCAGCACGAGGCGCAGAATGCCGGGGTGGTTAAAGCTGGGCGGCCAAGAGTTGTCTTGGAGGTCCCCGGTCGTGTATCTCGGGTGCAGCACTGATTGCACGCGGCGGATGGGCTCGCAGGTTGATCGAGCGATCAACCAAGCGAGGGCAGCCCGCGCCTTACTGCGACCAGTGCTCGCATCCGAGCTTTCACTACGCACGAAACTGGGGATATACAGGACGTACATCCGATCGCGGCTCACTCACGTTGCCCCGGCATGGTACGCGCTCACCTCCCCGTGCCAGAAGAAGCGCCTGCAAGCTCAGCAGAGCATATCCCTGCGGGTCATCACGGGGGCCGGTAGCTACGTCCGGAACGACGTGATCGCGCGAGACCTGCGGGTCGAGTCTGTCGGTGAGTTTGTGGCCCGATTGTCTCGAGGCATGTTCAGTACCGCAGACAATGGTCCGCACGCCCACCTGAGTGTCGTGGCCCCGCTACACGCGCGACGACCCAACGGGCGGCCGTTCCCGCGTGAGCTCGTATCCCGTGGTCCACCAAGCGGAGAGGGGTCCTCAGCCTCGGCGATCGAGACGAGGATCACTTACTCACACGCATAACCCACATCACACTCGGACATCACCACATTTGACCACTCACTACACCTGCAGGCCAGTAGGCCGCGGTCGCATCCCTATTCAGGCCGTACCGCCTCCGCACCCCGGTGCGCAACAACCCACTAACACCAGTGGGTTACCCCCTTCACCGAGGGGACAGTTGTCCCTCGCGAACAGACCCGGGTCATGAGGTTCGCCTCGATACCCGTAATCCTCGCAGGCCTCCCCAGGCCAGTAAGATGACCCACGGACGGAAGGAACAGAGGTTGCATTTGTACCAGTGCGTACACTGGTGTACAATAACGGCATGTGACGTAGGTTGTGTGCAGCGGTATTTAATTTCTTGAAAAGGGGAAAAAATCACCACGAGAGCACCAGCATGACCGTCCCGTGCACATTCCGCGTCTTATTTTATTATACGACTGTGCACGTATTTGTGAGTAGTGTTTTCGAAATAATATGGTGAAATTTAAAACGGCTTTATATAAAACCAAAGTCAGAACAAGCCTACTTACTGTACGTGAAGACTTCACGTATAGTAAGTAGGTTACGGCCACAGAAATAATAGTGCTGATAACCGGATTGCGACTAAAATTGTCTTTTTTACTGTTATATGCTGACGGAAGATGGGACACCCGCGGTTGAAAAGGATGCATCCCGATAGTTATTTAAGATTAGCTAAAGTAACTATTATTATTTTAGCTGGTGGGTTCCCCTCACCCCCGCCCCTTTCTAACGAGGGAGGCAGCTCACGCGTGCCAGCAGGAAGAGATCGTTAAAACCTGGGGGAACCATCCCCACATTCCACCACGGACGGGTGGTACGGTGGTGGACAGAATGGTCAAGAGGCATAGGGCCTAACCAACGAAGCAGAAAACATATTATAGTATATATGTCAACATTTATCTGCGCACAACGCAGACAAGTGTTACTACTTTTTCCTTTATTCTCCTCTTTCCATAGGACTTCCAATTGACACGATACTCTTTCAATTCAGGCATTTTTATAGTACAATGGGGTAAATGAGCAGTCGTGGCGTTTTGGTGACTTTCAAATTGTCCGCCGGAAACTCAGGATCGACGTATCTTGAGAGCGAGAGATACCTCCCCGACCGGGCCAGCCCACTTTGCCAGCAATGCAGCATGACTCCTCTTATAATCACCGACATTATCAGTCCCTGCTTTTTGATGATTCACATGTTAATGAAACAAACAGTAATAACTCCGGAACTGAAAGATGGTGGATCTAACATCCTCAATAAAATAATTTTACAACCAACCGAACCGTTGAGAAATCCGCTGTACAACATCAAACAGACTGCAACAACTATTGCAATATCTCCATCTTTATTTTGTATTAATTAACTTTTAACAATCGGGCCAAGGTCGGCAGCGATGTCTGTTAAATCTATTGTTTCTCATTTTTTACGAGTTTCTTGACAGACAAAAAGTGACAAGTCTAAAGGCAATCTTTATTACGAAACTAGCTGGTGCCCACGACTTCATTAACGTAGTGTTTGATCTAAGAACGTATTACAATGCTTCTTTCCCCGATGATGTTCCAGTTTAAAAAAAAAACCTCTATGTTGCCCAGGCTTATAGGCTACACGACAGGAGGTTAGAGTGTTCAAACAGACAAACATACAAACAGACAATATTTATTATTATATGTAGAGATTAGCAAAGAGATTAATTTATTAGAGCCTCACAATCGAGATTGTGCCAGATACATGAGAAAGAGGCGCAATTGTCTCTACCTTATCAATTACACTAATCAAAGTTTCTAATAACAGACTGTGCGTGATCGAACTAATCAATGATCCACAAAACGGATTTTCATGTGGTTTTCACTCATAGATAAAGCGATCCCCGTGGAAGGATCAAGTGTATAATTTATGCACGGGCGACGCTAGTTCTATAACAACTTGTTACGCTGTTTTTACCGGTTTTTCATTGGATCCAATGGTTTATGTGTTTGGTAATCGCGGATGAACCGCACATCCAACGGTCAGCCAAGTGACAGAAGATATTATTTATTTATTTTCATTGAAAAACTTTGTCGCTGAACAACCACATCATTCCACAAGTTCAAAAGTTTACATTATAAATAACTAAGTGAAACACAGATTTCTAATCTACTAAACTAAATTATACAATCTAACAATAATTTGAATTTCTTCCGCCGACGGGATTGCCAAAATAGTACTAAGTAGACCAATATATAATAATTCTTGTTCTATTAACATGAGCCAATCGAAATGCACAATCCGGGCATATTCCATCACAACATGCTGTACATCTTCGATACTACCCCACTGGGAGCAGTTCGGAAATGGGGCCTTTTTCAATAAAAATGCAATTTTTTTTTGATGAAATGTGTTGCGAACGTAGCCTAAGAACAATCATAAGATAGAAGGATAGAAGGTTCTTAGTAATACCGTACTGTTTTAACTTCAAATACGGAACCCTAAAAAGAAGCATTATTTAACATCGACATGCCTCAATAATTAACAACAACGTATTTAATTATTAGGTTATAAGAAATGCGTTTAACATTTAATCTCTACGTATTATCTTATAATAAATAAATTGTATTTGTTTATTAACAAGTTCGTCATAATTTCCTCTTCCAAGGTGTTAACTCCTTTTTTTTTCATTTTTTTTTTTGTTATTTTAACATAACTAGCGTTGTTAAAACAAATTTTCCAACGTATGGCTACTGAGTCATAAGATTTGACTTTAAGATTAGAGGAAACTCTAATCTCACTCGGAGCTTCCCATTTACCCGCCGTGGTGATCTTCTCAATTGGCCAAACGTTCACACCAGCACCGATGCCATGTCGGCTACCACGCTCGAGGGCTAGAGTAGGGGGAAGTCTCTATGGTCTTGATAATAATAGCTAAATTAGCTACTACAAACACTCGTATGCAAGGGATGCATGTATCCCATGGGAGACGGATCGGTCACCACTTCGACTCCTAACCTAGTTTCATCACCCGAGAAACTTTCATAGCAATTCGATGAAGATGTATTGGGCTTCTCTTCGATTCCACAGCTTAATAAGTTAAAGTCCGGCTAAAACAGTATGACAATAAGTAATCATTGGCACAATGCAACGGAACAAAAAATGAGAGTGGAATATTTTGCGGCACAAAAAGACAAATACCGGTAAGGCCCGTGGACAGGTAATAGTTCTTGGAACACTTGCCTCTGAGAACGACGCTATTAAAAGGATAATTGATCTTGGACTAAAGTTTAATGATTTTATTTTTACAATTTTATCACGTCGCTGCAATATTAGTGTTGTATTAAATGGTCGTAAAACATAGAAATAGTTATTGTACAATCCCACAGCAATGCGTAACTGAGTAATATATATCCTGTACAACTAACTATTCGTTTCGGTATAAATCCCCAATCCTTAAGTCTGCAACGATTTGAAAAATATAGAAACCATACTCCTAGGTACCGCCTTTTACATGCATACTTTCAATCGAATCGAACAATTTCTAAGTATAGTTAGTGTGGTATTAACTAGGGAATACTATATAGTTTTCTCTAGTTGAATCAAGAGATTGGTCAAAAAGTGAGAAGTAAAAGAGCAAATCCGAAAATTGGTAAAATTGAAGAAAATAATACATTTCATTCTCTTTTTTCGGAAGGACATATTACTGTATATTGTTGTTGCGGCACTAATGCCTTAGCCCCCACAGTTCCTCGGATCTAATTACATTTCATACAGACTTATTTTTGTAGTTCCTTTCACACAAAACGAATACATACGTGTTATAAAACTTAAAGTTGCATCCGTAGACTGCAAATGTAACTTTGTCGACTTTTACAATCTGCCACGCGCGCATGCACCTCCCTCGGTGTGTAAGTCCAACTCGCATTTATCCGGGGTTTTTCCAAAAGTCGGGTAGAACACGGACTGAAAGTAAACTCGGGCAGTTCCGTTCACTAGTCAACAAAGACCTCCGAGTGAGTGTCGAGTAAATAAGCAGCACCCATTCACTTATGTGTCTCTTAATTATTATGAAACTGATTGTGCCCCGGGGTTTCGCCCACGTCCTCTTTGCGTTACCGCCTTCCGTTTCGCCTCCTTGCCTTCTATTTCGATTGGTTTTACCTTCTATTTCTAGAGATAGGATAAATAAATCTCCTCAAGAATTAGGTTTTTGGGAAGTTTCTTTACCGCATACGAGAAGAGGGGAGTCTATAGTGTGGAGGTCAACGGGCGATGCTAGGGACCTCAACCCATTTCCCTAATTTGTCCGCGTCAGAAAACCCACCGACGTGGATAGATAGAACTATAGATCAGCAGCTGGGGTTCGCCTGACTGCCCTCTTTTTTACTCGCCTTGTGTTAGTCCTTTTTATCCCTTACAGTAATTAGAAATCACAGAGGCAGGGCTTTGAGAGGAAATTCTAGCTACTTTCTACTCCACCTGTTGTCTACTGATTAAATTCTTATGCCAAGACAGGATTAGATTTTACAATCATAGGAACGATTTCTGACGGTTACTGTTGATCCTGGTAACAACGTGAGTGTAACAGCGATGGGTAGGAGTAGTGCTGAGTCCGAAAAAAATAATCTTAGTTGTTCTTGTGTTACTCAACCTAACGACCCTCTTCGATCAAATTTTCTGCCAACTTAGTGTCAGGGTAGAAAGCAATTGGAGAGCTGCCTTTATTAAAAGATATCCAGAGATTTCGCCAGCGTGGAAAAGAGGTCCTTCTAAATAGGTGGGTAGAAGATTTGGCGCAGCTTCGCTATGGTGTACTCACTCTAGAGCGCTCCGCCCCGTATTCGAGCACTGGATGAGCAGGAAGCGGATGCCTTTAACCGTCCGCTTAACAAAGGTGCTCAAGAGGCTGTTCCGTTGAGTACCTGTATAAAAGGGGTCCAAGAGAACTCGATCCCATTTGCCAAGCCTGTGGTGTTGCAGAGGACACGGCACAGCACAAACTAGAGGTGTGCTCACCGACTCCTTTACAGCACTACAATCTTCAGATAGTGCTCGGAAGAGAGTATCTCTCGCTACCGAGCATCGTTCATTCGATGCTCGACAGTGACCAGTCCTGGACAGCGCTAGCCCCCTTTTGCGAGGATGTAATGTCTCGCAATTGGATCGGGGAGCGTTGCTGATAGAACCAGAGCACTCTGTTACAGCGGCCGAAGTATCGCAGGTCTCTAGTCGGTGGTGGGCCGTCGTGCCGAGCCTGACAAACCCTTCCGGTTCACCCAGGGCTGGTTGAATGGAGCTTAAATCCATTTTGGCTGCGAAAAAAAAATACATTGAATTGTTTTTACAATAAAACCATTTTTTCGGATTTTATAGCGGTTCTTTTTATTACAACGCCCATGTTTTTCTTTAGCATTGGAGGAGAAAACAAGCAATTGGAGCCTTCTTATGACTACCAGTGCCCATGAACATCAGCATAATTACCCTCCTTTCACCTCCCCAAATGGGCTACCGGCTACTCACAGACCGCACAGAACTTGACACAGAAGATGACTCTTAATAGTAACATGTGAGCGAAAGCTACCTTCCCTGTCGAGCCAGCTCAATTTTACTGCAATGCAGCATGTCATTACCTTTTACATCTCAAACTGATTGTGTCATGAGGACATATTTTTTCTCTACCACATGTATCACTCCACTTGCTCTCAATCTGCCAGCACAATATCCTGAAACATGTCTATAACCAGAAACCAACATGTTGGATTATTTGAGGAAGTTATAAATTATGTATGTTCAATACGTTAGCATATAATGTGAATAAATTAACTTAAGGATAAAAAAAATCAACATTAATTATTTATTTATGTTGATTTATGCGGTAAACCATTGATAACGTTTATAAATCACTATTGCTCCAAATTAACAGAATTATTGTAATGCAGATTTGTGCATGATTTACAATTTTTTTTTTTATTTACACAGGGGTTGAGATACGATTAAATCGCCTAATAACGAAAATTATCATTACAAACAAAAATAAGGACAAACGAAGTCAATAAAATTCATCACATTCTTAGCCCTAAGTCAATTAATGTATACACCAATATAGATTCATCCGGTACTGGATCGGCCAAAATACTAAAACAATATCCGGCATTACATCAAGAGATGCTGAACATCCACGGCTAATCAATATTATGCAAAATTAGTAGACGGAGCGCTCCGCATGAGGAGTGCAAGCTTTCTTGATGGAATGTGAGCGGAGCGTGTTCTAAGGGCAGTCACAAATAACTGCCGATAAGATAAATTAATCTAAAAGAGATTTCGTATATTATGTCCACCTTTATTTGAAATTAAGGCATTATTTTACTTAACAGCAATCAAGTTTCCAAGTCGTAACAAAGTGTTGCAAGTAGGAAATGGTTGTTACATCATGCCTGCGAGCTAAACATTAGAACTTGAACTGTTCATTTCTCGATGTAATGCATTACAATACACACTATCCAGCAGACAGGATGATTCCCATTTGACGGATAGTATTCGAATAATAAGATGACTTTATTATGTTAGTATGTTTACACCTTATAAAGAGAGAGTGCTGAATAGCAGAAGGAGGAGCTCTTTGTACCCCATTTATAAGAAGAGGGGAATAAAGAGCAGGAACAGGAGGGCAAGAGGCAAGGGGCGATGAAGGGAACCTCACCCCTTTGCACTGCCCTAATGTGGGTGATTGATGTGCTGTAGTGTGGGCAACCCCATCTGTGGAGGAGGCGTCGGTCCCTTAGGCTGCGGACTAGCCGGCGTGGTACCCTCATGATTTGTAGTACCGGGGCAGCTTACAAAAGGCGGCACTGATCGCACTTGCAGTGGTTTTTGTGTGTATTCTACAATATAACGTGCCGCGAGTCCCTCACATTTCTAGACCCCACCCAGGGCCGGTGAAGGCGCGTAGATGCGCTTCCCCGCGTCAACGAAAAAGGGTAATAATTAGTAGTGTTCGCGCGATATTACAAAAACATCGCATATTAATTTCTCTCTGGATAAAATTAAATTACTCATACCGCGCTCCTTTTTTTCTTCTTTTCGTATCATTGGCTCTAAATAAGCCCAGAACATAGCCAGTATGACTATTACTGACTGTGATACTGCGATTATTCATAATAACAATCGTCGAAACATTAATTTTTTTTTTTTTTTGTATAGTTAATTATTTCCCAACGATTCCGTAGTAGTAAATATTTAGACTACACACTAGCTCCACAGCTGCGATTTCAACCGCGTACTGAAGTTACGATTCCGTAGTAGTACATATTTAGACTACACACTGGCTCCACAGCTGCGATTTCAACCGCGTACTGAAGTTACTATTCCGCCAATATGTAAGACTAAGAATTAAAAATATACTTTACGATTATGACCGATCCACAGACCGAAATTGTCATAAATATCTGTTAAGCTGCTTAGGAGTAGTTTGTTTAATACGAGAATTTTGTATCTTCGAAGTTAAAGCATGCGAAGAATTTTGGATAACCCGTTCCAAAGTTAAATATTTGCTTTTCACATTGTGATACAACTAGCCTTATTGCTCCATCGGCCTCATATTGGGTACTTTATATCGTTGGCGTATAAAGAATCTAAATAAGAAATAATCTGTTTTACAGTCTTTTCATATAAAGAATAATAATGTCGTCTTAGAAGAATTTTGGCCGTGGCTACGTATTTAGACTAGCGAACTGCGCAGGATATATCATGGTGCACGAGTGTGTGCGCAGGTTCAAGCGCATTTTCTGTACCCTCATTCTCCTAGTGAGAAGGAATGGCAAGCCGATACGACCGGAAAAGAATCAGGCGCAAGACCGTCGGCTTAATGTGATCTCCTAGATAAAGGGATTTATTATCACCAACGCTCTGACTGATCACAATGTTGTTAAAAATTGAAAAAGAATGTCCCGAAAAGGCCCGAGTAAGATTTCCCAATCTTCGAGCCCTGGACCTCACAATTGTGTTTTAACATGCTTACCACCAGACCACGAGACAGTGAAGTAATAAAAAAAACGTATAACATAAGCACTATTCCCTACATAGATATTTTATTTACAATTAAATGTTGAATTAACTAATTAAGTTGTACGAGCACACGAATAATTATAAGTTATAACAGCAAACCAGTGTCTATTTCGGTAACCCTTTATTTTTGATTTTATCCAACTTGCTATTTTTTATAGATTTATGTTAATTTCCTTATATTATACTAAAATGGATTCGCAATTATTTATTTCTCAAGGATCTTTTTTGCAAAGCGCTCTACAATTCACGCGAATATTTTTAATTAGGTATCCAGCGCCAAAAAAATTGTGTAAGTTTAAATCATTTGTAATCATTCAACGGTTAATTGTATTCTGATATAATATTTTCTCTCGCCTAACTTCGTGTCTTCCAACAATTTTCAGACATAGCGTCGCATTCAGGACGCGCACTCGGCATTTGTCACCTTCTGGGGGTCTGCATTGGCGCTCTTTCCAGTTAGTAGTTACGTAATGGATCTCTGTCCAAGTAACACATCTTAAATATGTTAAATACTCTCAAGGACTCTCATTTATGACAAACGCGTAAGATTATAGCCGTTGGTAGTCATCTAAAGACTTAGACTACACTTTCACTATAAAAATAACCTTTCTCATTAAGTAATGAACTAAATTCTTAGTAGGATTGCTCATATAATACGGTGAATCTACGCCAATGTTATAAAGAGGAAACATTTGATTGTTTTTTTTTTTTTTTTTTTATTGCATTGAATAGGCTCCAAATATACTGGCCCGATTTGACAAACTCTTTTACCATCAGAGTCCAACAATATCACTGAAGTTCATAGATAGCATAACATATGTATAATATTTTCTGAAACGTTATAAAATAATTAAGAAAACTTCGATAATGTAAATAAAGGGGTGATAAAAGTTTCAAAGTAAATCCTTAAATTGCAGCTGCGGAAACTATTGATCGTTATCAATCTTGTTGTCTTAAGTTTACCCTAATGTTGGTCATTACAATACCGATACCAACTACCTTTACCGATTGTATCACGATTTATTTAATTATTTATCTGGAATTTACAGCAACCATGGTCACGGGTAGTCCCTTCGGGAGTCCACTCGTGACCATGGTTGCTGTAAAGCTTCTGAAACGTCGGGCTAGATAAATAATTAAATTTAAAAAAAAATTAAAGTAGTTTTATCGTTATCAATCTGTCCCCGCAAGCGTAGTTCTGTCATACATTTAATTTGCTATCATGTGTAATAATATAAGTAGCGTGTAATAATACAATTGAAGTAAGTAATGTTAGAGGGGCCACGTCCAGCCACTGCTGGCCGGTCCACTGGACCGATAGGGGCTGATAATGATGATAATGATCATGATGAAGTAAGTAATGTTTACGAGGCCGAAATTATAAATTTACAAAATTTGTATTTTTGTACATCAATGAATATTTGCCTATCTTGTGAAACATCCGAGCGAGGCCGGGACGGACTTCTGTTTTAATATAATTTTAAAATAGATAGCCTATACGATATAATTAATGTGTTTGTAAGTGCTTCTGGTTATTTTAAGTCAATGGTTCACCTAACTATTGTTTTTGACGCCATTTTTTGTGTTCGGCAAATCGTAATGGTCGGCACAGTTCCCGGAACGTTTGACCACTCGAAGGTCGTGATGTTGACGTTTATCGCGGGGTCAGCGGTGCTATTATATACTTTTGTTTTCCCCTGTAACAATGTAATATCACAGTTCCATAAGTCCACAACAAGGCAAGGTTTTTGGAGTTGAGACATCGCTTTCACAAACGTAGCACGGGACGTCTATCATCAAAAATGGCTGGCCGCGGCTGGTGACGGAGGTCCTAAGACCGAGTTAAGTGATATTTACTTGGACAGAACTATGTCCAATCGTGGCTGTAATCAGGCTGACGATGATGATGAAGAAGCCTGGCCTGTTCCTGTAACAGGAATGTTTTGCCAATTTTCCAATCTGGTAGGACATTTAAAATAACATACATAAAGAGATGGTTTTTCGAAATGGTTCTCGAGGAGCGGCCCCACACACCGTCTCAAACGGCCTCCTGCTGTCTGACAATTCTGGGAGGCCGTTGGCCCTCTACAGGCGAGTCTAGCAGTGGACGCCCTTCAGCTAGCCAGCCAATGATGATGCTGAACCAATAGGAGCTGTTAACGCTATACGAAACCTCGATACATATCGTTCAATGGTGGTCATTTAATTTATTAGACTACTGGTATTGTTCGAAATTATCGTCAAGAGTCTTCGCAACAGGCGTGTTTGTGACACAGGCCTCTTTCAGTTAACGCCAAGACGACCAATCTCCTGCTACTCACATCCATCCCTGTCCAGCTACTGCACGGAAATCATCTTCCCACCTGGTGAACGTTCAACCAACACTTCTTTTTCCTAAACGCGGCCTCCTCTCCAGAACCTTACAGGCCCATCTGCAATCGGTTGTTCTGAGTGTGTGACCAGCCCATTGCTTCAGCGAGCTTATTCGTCGCGTGATATCGGATACTTTTCGGATCGTATTCTGTCGGACAGAGAAACACCCAAAATATCACGTTCCATAGCCCGTTGAGCTCCCGCAAACTTGCGGACCAATGCTAAATTAAGAGGCCATGTGTCGGCCACGTGGGTCATCACGGGGAGTACGCATTGTTTGAAGACTTTTGTCTTCAAGCTCGACATAAGAGTATGACGACAGTTGATAAAGTTCTTTTAGTATCCGTCTCCTCTCATTTTGTATGAAATGACTATAATTAAAGATTACACAATGGGAATGAGGAAGGATGTAGGTACCGAGGAAGACCAAGACTTATATATCATGATAACATTGTTCGGTTACTGTCCGAATGTGTCAAGAGTCTTCGCAACCGGCGCGTTTGTATCAGGAGGCTAATGAAAGTGGAGTAAGCAAGGTTTCTCCGCCTGCCCCATTAGGAAGCTGACGTTACGGTTTGTTGTTATCTATTATTATTACCACCTGGTTTGAGAAGAGGTAGTGCCACATTGCGGTTCAGCTGAATTCTGTTGGTACGTGGTACATCTAGTTTTTGGTACCGACATAAAAATTACAACAATGATGTTCTGTGCGGTTCATGAGTAGACGATAGCTGAAGGGTCGCCCCCCTGTATCTGTATATACATCATAAAATGTATGTCCTCCTATGCTATTAAACAAGAGTGTTGGTTGGTCTCCAAGTTACTCACCAAGTCAAGCGAAATAAGTTCTACTTCACACAATTGCGCCAGGTGGCCATCGAATTATAAATTATTTAAACTACGTCCTGTATGCAATTTTCGATCACATCTCATGTTACACAGATAAGTTTCAGATGGAAACTCAGATAATGTAATATATTCCATTCGTGGTCTGATCGCATTATAAATATGTAACGCTGCGGCACTGGCATAAATAATCCAAATGCTGACCGGACCTGACGTGGGTTTGTCTTTTGTAGTTTTCTCTTTCTGAAAGAACTAGCATCACTCCATGGTTTCACCAGCGTAACTCGGGTCCTATTACCCGAAACGAGATGGTTATACACGTGACGATGACGTTACTGACAGGAGCCTATAGCCCCTATAAATATAACCTTCAACTCAAAAATAATTTTTAATTCGGACCATAAATTAGTTCCTGATTAGCACGTTCACACAAACAAACTAGCTCGGCCCGAGATATTTTTTCTCTTTCTTTTTTGTTTCGAAGGGACCTTCTATATTACTGTTGGATTCTTACTGTTATTAGGATTCTTACTGTTGGCGATGCCATTACATTTTCCATTGCAGCTCATCGGACTAGCGAAGACATTTTTCCATCTTGTTTAGGGCGATGAAAGGGGGTCAGATCCTCTTCTTTTCCCACAGTATAAAAAATATAAAGAGTCAAATCGTGTGAAACAGCTTTCTATGGTCCGTTTAACGTAATACTTTCGTACACTTACGTATGCTTGAAAGAGAGCCCTGTCCAGTAGTGGACTGATCATGGCTGATAGTAGTGATGTTTACTAGCATCTTACTCATATTAATGATGGCGAGAAAAAATCAAACTGACTGCAAAACACCGTAATATTTCTCAGACGTAATCTTAGCCACCGAAGGTCGTGCCCACGCTGGAAAACTTGCACGGAGGCATTGATGAACCGCATACAATCAGCTCTATATTCAGCTGACCTCAGGGCAGCAGACTCTGTGAGTCCCGTTGTGGCGCTGATTTGATCAGACCAGCGGATTGGTGTTCGCCCTCGTGATCATTTGTTATAACTTTGACAAATAATATTATTAAGATTGATGTCCGCGCCAGGAGAACGCCCGGTTTCATCGCTCCTGCATCTTACCAACCGAGTGATAGTATTCCTATGCCTAGCATTGTTGTAAACACCATGTGGTAACGCCGGTAAAAACACTTTGCTACATCTCTTCCCATCTGGGGGAGGATCTGTCCTCCTTCCGTCTACCTATAACCAGAAGACAAAAAGTCTTCGATAGATCGAACGAACTGTAAGAGCGAGGGCATTAGCGCCGCCAACAGCAATAGGTCCTTCCGAAAAAAAAAAAAAAGAAAAAACCTACCATTAATATCGCCTTATAGCTCAATGTGTCATTGTATAAAATAATACTGATATGTTAAATGTTCAATTTAGTTTCTTTTTAACTATTCGGTGCTTCTCTTTACCTCTTACCCTTCAATGGACCACCGGCTACTCACAACAACAATTTACTGGATGAATTCTACGGTGGCTGTAAGTTGGTGATTTTTTGTCGACGTAGAACTAGAGTACACATTTTTTGTATAATTGATTTGAGAACAGTTGTCATTTTACCTATAATACTCTATGTGCTTTCACACATTGAGTAACGTTATGTTACATTAAATTTAAATCTAGGTTAGATGTTAATTAGTTATTTTTACAATAAAATGAGCAGTGCCTTCTATCGTAAGTTAAATTAAATGCAATCTCACTTACCGACAGATAGCTCTTTAATTATTGCCGTTTATTAAACTTACTTAGCCGTAAAATATAATCATAAATATCATATAGACTACATAATGTTCATTATTTTTTACATAAATGATCTATCATAATATCCTATAAAATTGCAGAAACAAGTTTATTATATGTGGTGACATCTATATTGTAGCAGAGTAAGCACTATGCATTCATGATAGTGGATTTTGTTATCTGTTGCCAATAATTTATTGTATTTTCCATGTAGATGATAAGTATATAGATATTTTGGCATTAACGAACAATAATACTTTTATGTTGAAGTAAAATATTACATGTATTCTGTGCCTTTAATGGTAATTTTGCGACATCTACACAAAAATCGTAATACTGACACGGTAAAGTTTCTAAAAGTAGGACCACAGGTGTCGCTTACACATCTAAAAATATAAATATTAAAAATATAAACACAATCGGTTAACAACCGGTATTTGCTAACGAAATGGAACTGTAGTAATAATCTCCATCGGAATCCAAAGACGTAAAGAGTGCGTGAATTCAATTTATGATAAAGTGAATATAATGTGATTGTGCAGTGTGGCTTTAGGTTCAGTGAAAAGTAATCTTGCATTAATAGAAAGTGAAAAATAATATTGTGATTATGGAATATTTGGAGAGATATTTATTACCACCATGACAAGGTATGTAAGTGTTCTTTTAACAATAAAAACTACTTATTTATAATTCAATTCAAATACCTGTAAATTACATGCACTACCTGTACATATCATAGAGTGCATCGACCTTTCAGACAACGATGGCTATTGGCTACAGTACATGCAGTTATCGTAAATACACCCTTAGAGCCTACCTAATAGTGCTCAAATTACATAGCAAGAATAAATTTTGTATATTTGTATACAACAAATCAAGATGTTATATAATATATTTTTGTTTTATTATTTAGTAATACATGTTTAAAAAGACGGTATGCTTACTTTATAATTATAAATTTATATTTTTATTACATACAAAAAAACTGAAGTAAGTAGTACTCAGGTAACTATTAGTAGGTTTACACGCATGTTTAATAGAAGGTTAATAGAAGGAAGAGATTTAACTACTTATTTTACATTATATACGCATTGAGTATATATTTTTTATATATACTCAATGCGTATATCATGTAAAATTACTTCTCATTTAAGTATTTTATTTTATTACATAAGGACACCAGCAGTACATTTAATATAAGTACGTTTAACACAAGTTACATACAAAAAGAAAATTTCCTTCCTTATTCAACAAACACTATGTACCTATTATTTTTCTTTTTTTAACATTTTCAACGGTTCTAATTAGTGTGCCCAACAGATGGCGCTTAGTTAGTTATAGTCATAACTTCTCTTAATTTTATGAATATTACATAAAAATTATCCCGTTTGTCTTATCATCATTATTCATCCACTGCTGAATGCACACCCACAAAAAATAGTGTAGGCAGATAACCTATACTAATTATGCTTTAGGAACGGACAAAATTAATTACCCGTCAGCAGCCCCGAGGGGGGTCCACTAGTGTGTGGGACTCGATACACATATAATTGTCCTTGAACCTTACGAGATTGTACCATACCTTCAATAAATACCTGTAGGCCTGGAAAGGACTGTGGCGGGGAGCCGGTCCCTAACAGGTCTGGTCAAAGCTCGGACAGTCCATAGGTCCCATCAACGTTTCTGGTACGCAAAGGCAGGTGCCATGTTATACTGCTGTTTTGTTTTTTCTTCTTAAAGTAGGCAAGTTCTGGCCGTATTTCGGCTATGGCGGCCACCTTCGTACAGACGAGTTAACAGTCAGCCAACATATGGCTAGTATTTTATCGTAGAAAGCCACAAACATTATAATTAGGGCCATTACAGTTAGCCACAAAGGCTATGTAATATGAGTATACTTAGTCTGGTCATAAATACTGTTAATAAAAAATAAAAAAGATTACATTTCAATTTGGTATCTGCCACTTTTATAGGATTGTTAATTTTTCTTTTCATTTTGGCGCTAAGATATTGTAAAATATTTTGCGATATTAAAATGAAGTTGGATGATAAATTGAACAGAATCGCTGTTACTGCTTTACACAAAGCAGGTATTTAGTCAAATGCAATTTTTAAAATTCTCTATACTTCTTTGTTTCTGTGAGACTTTCTCTGTCTGTGACAGAAAAAGATCTGGCCGTCCACGAAGTATTCGCACGGAATAGTTGGTCAAGGCTGTAAGGGAAAGAGTTCGAAGAAATCCTGCCCAAAAGCCAAAGATTTTATCTCCGGATATGAAAATAGTACCTAGGAACATGCTGCGTATTTTAAGAGATGACTTAGGACCTGCAGCCTATAAGAGACGCAACGGATCATTCATTTATTAACTGATAAATTAAAGAAAGAATAATTGGATAGTAAAGTCGAAACAACTATAATCCATGTAATCGGTACGCAAACGGATGTCACAGAAGAATATTGTTACGTATGAGATTTTTCTTTACAAGTGAGAAGCTCTAAGTAAGCTTCTCAATAAGTCGACACAATGCATCGTGGGCATTATACGACTTAGCTATGAAGGAGTTACTGTGACCATGCGCATTCTTGTGAAGATTGTTAAGCCCCTTAGTAACACCAAGTTCAATAAATGGACTTTCCAGCAAAACTCCTCGCCGGATCATGAAGCCTGATCATCATCAGACCTGCAAACTTGCCGTCGTCTAGACCCGATCTTAACACTGATTTATGCTCAGTTTCAAAAACAATCCATACGGTGGGCAGTGAAGAACTTCCCCATGGAAAGAGCGCGTGCTTCTATTGATAACTGACCTCGTGACGTGTAAAGAACTGTATTTTAGCTAACGGAAATCACCTAGAATAAGCTAATTATATCCTTCATTGCTTTTATTTGT